>PVKS010006975.1:22343-75472 GCA_004027875.1 Aplodontia rufa | reverse complement strand
CTCCCCTGCACCCCAACTGTGCTCCCTTGCACCCCAACTGCACTCCCCTGCACCCCAACTGTGCTACCCTACACCCCAACTGTGCTCCCTCTGACGGTAACGATGGCCAAGAAGGGGACATGCCTAAGCATCTTCACCTGCTTCTGAAGACCTGGGTTTGTTTGTGGAAAAGTCTACACCACCAACTTAAAAACAAACACATATAAACTGTATGTTAATAGCAAGTAAATTATTTTTCAAGAATGTAGCTAGTAGAGCACCACAATACCCAATACATCTTGGTTCCTAACTCAATATTTTTAATTACTTGCCTTTATTGGTCAGACAAAATGTAGAGTCAAGTTTCAAGTAATACCTTTTATTGGACTAATGGTAGAATATTGACAGATAAGCTTTGGGGGATACAGAAAACTCCCCTCAAGGTCAGGAAGGGATTGACTCTGAGGAAAGGATTTCTGTAGCCAGAGAAGCGTCCCTGTCAATATGGCAGAGACTGTCCAATAAACAGTATCACTCAAACTGTGGCCAGGGCTTTTGCTTTGACATTAAAAAAAAAAAAAGAGTCTTATGAGCTAAAGATACCATTATATAGCACGGAGCTTATGAAAGCCAGTCACGTGCTCTTTCTAAACTTCTGTTTCCTTATCTTAGAAATGAACATAAGAGCCTGTGTGGAGGCCCATGCCTGTGATCCCAGCCACACTGGAGGCTGAGGCAGGGGGATCCCAAGTTTGAGGCCAGCCTCCGCAGCTTAGCAAGACCCCCAGCAACTTAGTGAGAACCTGTTTCCAAAAAAAAAAAAATCACAAAAGTGCTGTAGGGATAGCTCAGTGGTAAAGCACTCTGGATAAGAAGACTGTTGATTTCCTAGGGTTATTATGTATCCTTAGTTAACGTTGGTGAAAACATTTTGGAAAGTGTGATAAAATATGTGACCAAATTATTATTAATTGTTAAAAGGTTTAAATTATTAATGATCATAACCTAAGTGAACAGGTAACCAAAAAGTGCGAGCACTGAAAATTACTGTGGGGGGGAGTCCTTTTGGAATTTGCTGCAACATTGATGAAGTTTACAATGCAAGTTCAAGTCAGCAAAATGCTCCTGCATCCCTACTGTGGGCCAGGCACTACAGTGACATCATTGTCCACCAGCATTTTCATTCAGAGGCAGAAGCTGCTGATGAATGAAGCAAGCAGGATGCCACCCACGCGGAAAGAGTACTTGTCCTGTAGCATCGAGACACGGCTCTTGCTTCTCACCGTGTAGGCCTTCCTGCTCCAAACTGTTGGGATGAACGATTCCAGTAACAACACCCTAATAATCTGAAAAAGAGAAAAATCTATGGGGCCAGAGCAGTGGCTCAGCAGCGACAGCGCTTGCCTGGCATGAGCAAGGACCCTGGTTCAAACCCCAGCACCACATCCGCAACAAAGTGTCTGAGCAACAAAAGACACATGGAAAGCTAAATAAAGTTGATTCTCTCTCTCCCGCTGTCCCTCTATCTTAAAAAACAAAGAAAAAAAGGAGAGAGAGAAAATCTATGCTTGCTCATGCTTTTCGTAAGAGCCCATCAAAAGCTCTGTGCTCTGTTCCAGAAAGAACTGTCGGATCCCAGAGAGGCTCTTCTTTCATTCTCAAACACTCAAGATAACAATTCCCTTGACTTCCTTTGTGATCAAATCCAAATAAACAAACCAGTACTTCCAAGGAGCTCTAGGAGTCTGGACTTATCTGTGCAGACTGATATAAACACCTCCTATTTGAAAAACCAGCATCCTCAGTTGCACAAAAGATTAAGCTTTTAAATAGCTGTCACTTAGACCATTTTAGTGTATTTGCTTAAATCTTAATTTTCTCCAAAGTATTAGAGGTAACATGAGCTATCACTTTCACTAAAAGATGTTATTTTTCCATCCTATTTTATTTTATTTTGAGACAATGCTGCTACTTTATTTTATTTGTTTATTTTTGATACTAGAGATTGAACCTGGGACAGTGTGGGGGGGTACTTTTCCACTGAGCTATATCCCCAAGGTGGGTTTTTGGTTTTTTCCCCCCTATTTTTTTATGCTGAGACAGGAGCTCACCAAGTTGCTGAGGCTAGCCTAGAACTTGCCATCTCCTGCCTCGAGTCCCTGGGATTTCAGGCAAGCACCACCACACCCAGCTCCAATGCTGCTATTTTTAAAACAACTCACTGGACAAGAGCACTCAGAACCAGCTAACTACTTCTTGACTGTGCTTCTCCTATAAGAGGCAGTAAGTTGCAAGAGTGAAATTTCACAAAGCTCTTTGGAGATTTTTGAGAGCTCTATTTGAAATCCTTGTCTGTAGGGGACCATCTGAACTAAATTAAGAGAGGACTTCAATGAAGCAACTGGTTTCATGGATCCTCTTTGCAAAGAAATCCACAGACTCGAATATATTGACGTCTTGTTAAACTAAACCCAATTTGGCTAATTTTGCCCATTTCTTCAATAATTCATCCAACAAGCCAGGCACAATGGTGCATACCTGTAATCCCAGAGACTCAAGAGGCTGAGGTAGGAGGATCGCAAGTTCAAAACAAGCCTCAGCAACTTAGTGAGGCCCTCAGCAACTCAGAGAGACCCTGTCACAAAATAAAAAATACAAAGGTCTGGTCATGTGGCTCAGTGGTTAAGCACCACTGGGTTCAATTCCCAGTAAACTAATAAATAATAATAATAATAATTCACCCAATGGTTCTTTCCTGGATACCTCCTGCACCCCAGCTACTATGCTGGTCATCAGGTTACACAGTCTGCAAAAGGAACCTTAACGTGTGCAATGGGATGGCAAGGGACATAGAGCCATGAAGGGTGAGAAGAAAGGCTCCTAAAAAAGATGAGACTGGAGCAGAGTGGTGAGAGGCAAGAGTCAGCAGGAGGAAGAGGGAGCTAGCGGAGAGGGAAATCCAGAAGGCATCTCATGTACCAAAGCCCAGGGGAAAGGTGTCCATGTAAGATGCACCCTAAAGTCCTCTGTAAGCTCACCAGAGCTTCCCTGGCCCCTCAGCATCCACAAAATTCCCAGGCTGCTGCCTTGTCAGAGGTCTCTGCTTAGAGTCCTCAATGGAGCCTCAGGAGATTCGAGGGCCTTAGCAAAGCCCTTCCTGAGTGGAGGAGGGAAGGCCCACAACATCACACACGAGGAAAGCAAAGATGTATTCCAAAAAGACATGGCCTCAGAACCCCAATCCCGGAAGGGCAGAGGGAGTCATTTGCAAGTTGAAATAATACCCTTCTGCCTTATTACCACAATCAATCCAGAATCTGCCCTCGGTGAGGATCCGTGTCCTTCTCCTCCCCAAGAGAAGAGAGCTTCCTTTCTCATTTCCAAAGTCACTGCAGGCTGTTGTCCAAGGGATTTCCACTCCCAGACAGCAAGTGCGTTCAAAAGAGAGGGGAAATGGAGGTAGATGAAGGCAAAACTGGGAGCACACACCAAACCTGAAATATCCAGAGCTCAATAACTGTACACACGAAGGGCAACAGCCCTGTGGCTGCTGTTTTGTTCAAGATGTCTTTTTAAGAGGTGGTAATAACCAGGAGCGACTGTTTTCCTTTTCCATTCTCAGCTCATGCAGTGGTGCTGGGGTTGGTTTGTGTCCACGGGCAAAGGCTGTGTGTGCCAAAGGGATGCTTGTGATGGAGTCATACACCTCTGAAGATAGGATTTTATTATTTAAAAAATCCAAATGCAATGTTATGGAGATTCAAACACAGCTTTAGAAAGAATGCTAACTCTGTTCAGACAGATGAATTATAACCTACAAACTTTCCATTCTCCACATTTGATCAATTCAGACTACACACAACTGGCCAGATTTAAGTAAATTAATACTAATTTCAAGAATGCTATAATTAATTTCAAGACTGTTTTCCAGTCGTCTGATGACTGACTTCTAAGGCTGCTTCAGACGCATGTGTAATTTGACAAACTATTATTGTTGTTTTATTAAACTAGTAGGTTTGCTTTTTTGCGTGCCATTTCTGCTTTCCATAAGAACAGCGATAAGAATATGACCCATGAGGGGCTGGCGCAGTGGCTTGGCAGTTACAGCACTTGTCTGGCATGTGCAAGTACATGGGTTCAAACCCCAGCACCCAGGTACACAACTAAGTGTCGGAGCAACAAAAGCCATGTGAAAAACTAAATAAAAATTGATTCTCTCTGTCTCTGTCTCTCTCCCTCTCTCTTTAAAAAACAAAACAAAAAACCCATGAAAAGCCACAGCTGCGAATAATAATCATCAACAATTACAGAAACATTTCGTTGCCAAATAAATTCTCCTTTATGAGAAATGTCACAGGACTGCTTTCTGTGTGTGAGAGAGATGGTGTTGGGATGATATGTGCTTTCTCATAACCACATGTTCTGTGCCCCATTCACACCCTGCAGTCCATGCCCTCCCCAAGCGCATAAAATAAGTCTTACTCAAGACCTCCTCTGGGATCTCTTCTGATTAGCTACAGAGAGAAATTTTCCTCTACTGTTGTCGTTAATTATTTATTCATTCCAAAAATACTTGCTGAACACCTGCGATGCGTCAGGCACTGTGATAGATACTGGACCCACGAAGGTGGGAAGGATGGACTAGCTCTGGCCCTGACATCATCTATGGTCCAGTAGTTGGAGATATGGATAAGGAAAAGGACAACTTCATGACAATGGGGGATGTCTAGGAATGTGTGGGGACATAGGGGAACATACAAAGGGCAGCAGGCCCTCTAAGCAGGGGCACCTAATCTGAGGAGTTAAGAAACTTTCTGGAAGAGAGGTTATTGTATTTGGGTACTGAGCCAAGGGGAAAATTAGCAATGTGGATGCAAAGACCAGAAAAGAAAACAAAAACCATAACTTTCAGAAGTGGTATGGATAATTTTATATGTCAACTTGGTTGGGCTAAGGGATGCCCAGATAGCTGCTATGTCTGGTTGTGTCGTGAGGGTGTTTCCAGAAGAGATCGGCATTTGGATCAGATCCACTCTCACTAGTGTGAATAGGCATCATCCAATCTGTTGAGGCTCCAGTAAAGCAAAAAGAGCAGAGGAAGGACAAAGTCAATCTCTCTCTCTCTCTCTCTCTCTCTCTCTCTTTGGTCTTAAAGAGAATGGGACAGTGAGAGAGAGAGAATCAATTTTATTCAGTTTCTCATGTGGCCTTTGTTGCTCCAACACTGTTGTGTACGTGGTGCTGGGGTTTGAACTGGCATCCTCGCACATGCCAGGCAAGTGCCAAAACCACTGAGTGACCGCTCCAGCCCTCAATCTCTCTTCTTAAGCTGAGACATGCACCTTCTCCTGACCTCAATCATTAGTGCTCCTGGTTCTCCGCTCTTCAGAGTGGGCCCAGGAGTTAGTTACATCATTAGCCTCCTGGATCTCAAGCCTTCAGGTTTGTTGGACTAGAACTAAACCACCAGCTCTCCTGGGTCTCCAGTGCAGACTGTGAGGCTTGACCTTCCTAATCACAGGAGCCTGTCCCTCATAACACATTTCTATCTATCTATCCTAGCTACCTATCATCTATCTACTTACCTCCCTACCTACCATCTCCCTGCATCCTATTTGTTTTATTTCTGAAGAATTCTGACTGATACAGATGGATTTTGACCATGACCTAAAAACTAAAAAAAAAGAAAAGACTGAAAATAAGCAAGCTGACATTTTAAGCCACTTATGTAGAACTAGTCCGGGAAAGGCTGACCTAAACATACCTCGAGTGGAACACCAGGAAACAAACAGGAATCGAAAACTGGGTTGAAGTCCAAGAATCTGATTCCTATAAGCTATGTGACCCAAGTTGAATCACTTAAACTCACTTAGGTGTGGTGTTTTGTTTTGTTTTTTTTTCCCTTGACCTCAAAGTAGAATAAAAATGTACGTCTTCTGCCCTTCCTATAAAGTTGTTAGGCTCAAATGAAATAGTACATGTGAAAATACTTTTTAAACTGTAAAACATTACCAAAATGTTAGTTATTGTTATTAAAACAAAAGTAGAAGTGGGCTAGTAGACTTAATAGGATTTAGATATAAGAAAAAAAGGGGATCATGAATATAAAGTGAAAGATAGTTCCTTTTCTCTCTAGGGTAATGGCCAAAATTAATTTCTCAAAGCCTGGGAAATTTGCCAGAAATATAAGGAGGTGCAAATTCTGTTTAAAAAAAAAAAAAAAAGGAAGAAATTTAAAATGTTATTAAAAAAAAAAAAAAAAAGCAGTGCTCAGAGGGAGGGAAGATCCGCTCCCTATTTAAGATGTCAGAGAGGGAAGCAAAATGGTAAAATATACTATCAAGAAAGTTCTTTGGAGCGCTAATGAGAGATAAGCTAAAACATTTAACTGAGTGCATAGACTTAAAATAGGAAATGTAAGCCCACTGGAGTGAAAATGAGGGTAAAAAGTCAAGCTGAGGTGAAATGGCTGTGCAAAAATCAGACAACAGAAGCACAGGTAAAGAGAGCGGAGTGATTGAAGTGAAGGAAAATTTCAGCAAGAACACAGATGCCCATCATGAGTACCAAGTGGGCTGGGCATGGTGTGGGCAGAGCGGCTTCTGCCTGCTCTCCTGCACCCTAGACAGCACAGACAGGGCCCGGCTCTGGTTCCCTGGGGGTCCAGTGTGCACCTGCAGATCACTTTTGAAGCAGACAGAATGGAGAGTGGTAATAGCCTTAAGACCTAACAACAGATGGGACTAGAATGATGGTGAACGAGAGATCAAAGATTTTGGAGTTGCTTATGGCCCTTTGAAGCAAAAAAGAAATAACTGCAGCTTGCAGCACAGGGTGCAGGGTCATGGATGAAGAGGGCTGGGCTCTCCTGGGTCGGAGGAGCACGCGGCTGGGCTCTGGGGCCCAAGCATTGCTGTGCTTCCTGTACAGCTTCCACTGGAATAAAGGAGACAGTGATGGTGTTAATTAGGTCACAATTCAGAGAGGCAGTATATCAGGAACTGCGACTTCCCAGCATTACTTCAGGCATTGTTGAAATCATCATCATCACAAAAAATAACAATAATGTCCAAGTTCATTCAGTTCATTAAGGGTCACGCAGGTTATAAGTGACTGGGTGATTCTAACGATCTTGACATCTCTCTATCTCCTCTCTCTCTCTCCCCCCACTGGGGATTGAACCCAGAGCCTTGAACATGCTAGGCAAGTGCTTCTCCACTGAGCTATACCCCGAGGACAGATCATGACCTTTCCATAGGGAACAGAAACAGATCATGGACTGTGGTGAGTTTCCGTGGAATCATCAACCTTGCCAGTAGAGGAAGATGGGGAGGATGAGATGTCTATTTCTCTGGATTAAGCAGATTTTTAGTGAAGTAAGCCATAAATTTTCTTGAAGACCATCCACAGAAACAACTTGTCTGTGGATTGAAATGACGATGAAGTATCTGTGGAAATACTCTGAAGAGGTGCGTGGGAATTGCCTGTGCCCACATCACAGGTCAGAGCAATCCTGCTTTCACCACTGCAGGTAAGAGGCACACACAGGATCTGTCCCGGAGACAGCAGAACTTCTGGGTACTGAAGTTGAAGGCAGAGGAAATAATAATTGCCATTTATTGAGACCAAAGGTCAGGTGCAATGCTAAGTACTTTGCATAGAATAAGAAGCCACTAGGAACATGTAACTAGGAACTATGACTAGGAACTGTGCCTATGAAGAGTGAAAGTATCTGAGGCCCCCATCATGTCAGATGTCCCACCTGGGTCACATGTTTAAAGGAACTAGGCCAGGAGCCACTGCCAATAAAATGGAGAGACAGGAAAACATTCCCCCAGCTATCCTTACCGTTTGGTCATCTCTACAATAATATGATTTATTCTTTTTTTTAAAAAAGAAAGAGGGAGAGAGAGAGAGAGAGAGAGAGAGAATTTTATTTAGTTTTTCATGTGGCTTTCGTTGCTCCAACACTTCATTGTGTATGTGGTTCTGGGGTTTGAACCTGCATCCTCGTGCATGCCAGGCAAGCACCATAACTGCTGAGCCACCACTCCAGCACCTCCTCTACCCAATTTATTCTTAAGTGCAATGAAAGCATTAAAAAAGTATGGTAATGTGAGCAATGTCATTTTGACAGTAACAGTAGACAATAAATATTAAGTTTGACTGACCTTTCAAAGCTCAGTTTCAAAGTCACTTGCTCCCTGTTACCTGTTAGATTTAGAAGGATATAGGCTCTGCCACTATACTGTGTGTCCGTGGGCAAGTTAGGTAACCAGTTTGAGGTTGTTTCTGAAATTCCTGATGTTGCTATAATCAACAAGTACCATAGATGTCCAGTGTCTGCCAGGCACTGTTCTAACATTGGTGATAAACGCGTGGGAGAAAGTAGACCTGGGCCCAGTGCTCAGGGAGCTTGCGTTCTAATAGCGATGAGAGATGATAACAAATATATAGGACAGTGGTGGTTAGCACCGTGAAGAGTAAAGCAGGAATAGAGGACAGAAAGGAACACAGGATCTACCTTATTTGTGATCAGCAGAGAGGGCTTTTTGACAAATTGAACAGAGACCCTGATCAAGTAAGAGACCAAACCATTCAGATATTTGGGTGAAAAATATTCAAGGTAGAGGTACAAAGACCAGAGTTGGGAGTGTGCACCTTGTGTGCTAGGAACAAGGGGATCAGCCTGACCACAATGGTGGGTTTTAAGGGCAGACTAGTGGGAGCTGAGGTCAGGGGACAAGTGGTCCAAATCTGTGTTGGGTCTCCTTCACCATGGAAAGCTTGATTCACTTGTGGAGTGATCACAAGAAAATGAGGCATGAGAGATGAGGGCCTTGTACATATTAGGTCCTTGATAAATGGTAGCTGCTATCACCATTCCTTTTCCAACAAGCATGAGAGTAAGATAAGGCACAGGAGTTTTAAATCTTTCTTAGAAATGATTCTCAATTTACAAATGGTAGAAAATCCTAGATCTAGATCTGAATGATATTTCCTGATGTCCCTGTCCCTGTCGCCCTGAGGTGCGCTGACAACATTGATGTGTCAGCTTGCTTTCACCCCAAGCATAAGGGACATGAAGGCACATGATGTCACATACTGGGACCCAGATGTACACACCAAAGACTGGATTAAAGTGACCAATTATTTAGATTTTTTTCACTTGAAACTATACAGTTACCTCTGCTTCTTGTCCCACATATGGACATATCCGTTCACAAGACTGCTCTGCTTTGCAGAGACCCAAGAACAGTGTCTGTCAGAGCACGGAAAATGATGAGGTAATTGCTAACGTTTTAGCTATTTCTTTTTCCTATGTTCTTTATTCAAAAATAAGAAACGAGACCCACAGAACGCACTGGGCAGAGTTAGAAAAAGGATTTCTTTTGTATCGTTTCTAGAGGATTTGCAATTGCATTTTGTGATTCAGAGCTTAGTAGGCACAGAATTTAGAATAACTCTGTTTATCTGCGAAAACTTTCCTTCGTCTGCCGCAACTCCCCAAGTCCAACTCTTACACATGGGTGTTGAGTAGAATATACTGAATAAAAGGTCTACAAAGGCTTAATTTTTCTCCTGCCTACAAAGATCTCTAAATCTTTACTGTTCTGCACAGCTGCCTGGAATAGACAACAGTAGAACTATTGTCCACGATTCAAACCGAGGAGGAGTGAAAATACCATTAACCCTTACAGCAGAATCATCTTATTCTTTTGATTTTGATGCACACTGTAATGTGTTTGTGGCCATATTTGGATCATATCCGGTGAGACCCAGAAGAGTGCAGGAATAATAGATATCATTCAGATAATAATTAGCCATGTACTTGGAATAGCGGGATGTGAAGTCAAAGGAAAAACACTAAAAATGTTGTTTTTTTGGACCATGACAAAGAGCTTTTTAAGTGAGTTTGAGGATTTTTTGTGGCTGACTCATGTCTGGAGGCCTCACTGTGGTCACCGATGCTTCAACTTTTGTACTTTTAATTTCTATCTTTGACTATTTTAAATGCTAAGTAACACAGGGCTTCTCATTGCCTGCAAGTACATATAGCTTCCCTTTGTTCCCTCTGTTTTCTTTTTGTAAGCAAATGCTACAATTTTAGATCACATGTTTCAGTCATTTTTGCTGATTAAAGGAAATTATAACATGTCTTGGGACAATGGACCCTACAATTTCACCACAGACATTTTGAACTTACAAAATCACTTCTACAAATTCCGGCCTACATGATTTTTTTCACTTGGTCTTAATTATGTATTATTTCTTTCACACTTGGTAAATTAAACTTCCAGTAGAAGGAAAATGAATACATAAATTATGATAGCATGATTATTTATGTATAGGAAAAAAGACTGCCGGGAAATAAAACAAGAAAGTCTCAATGGATCTTTTTGGGAGTAGAAATATATGTGATTAATCTCTCCTTGGTATTTTTTTTCTCGGTGGTCACAGATTGCTTTTATAACCTTTAAAAGTTTAAGAAATTTTCAGTTGCAAAAAAACAAAAACAAACTCAAAAATCTGATAGATCATTTACATACTAAAATATGCTCCTATGTATAAAAAAAAAAGACCCTATCAAGGAAAAATAAGTAGTTTCAAACCACTTTTACCTCAAAGGAACATTCGAACTTTGATTTTATGACAAAAGAAAGTTCTATGGGAACAAATACTTCTTGATAGTTCAGTACAGGAATTTTTTTCATATGTATTGAGAAAGAACTGGGAAATTCATATTTAGCTTTGGCTTCTCCACCTTAGTTAAGATGTCTTAAAATATCCACCCATTCTTCACTGTTCACGCACCAGCTGGGGATCTAAGTCAGAACAGGAAAAAAAAAAGCACATTGGACAATTTTGTGGTAAAATCCATCTGCATGATTGATACAGGCTGCACAGAATCAATCTGCTGGGCTACGTTTTGGCATTTTAAGCATAGACCCTGTTTCCCTCCTCCCACCTGACTCTCCAGAGATCAATTTGTAGGCCTAGAGCTTCAGTGAGTTTTAAAAGGAGCTCCATGCTTCCTCCCTATCAGTCTCTTTCTCCTGCCCTCCTGGCAGAGAAGGCAGCCCCTGACTCCTCGAGAGAGCCAAGTGACCACTTAAAGACACTCCTAAACAGCTGACCCCTGCATTTGGAAATCTGGGCTCAACTCTAACATTTCCCTAAGTTCCCTACTGTGGGTCGGGCTCCGTTTAACTTCAAAGACAAATACCGGACACAACAGTGATACAGAGAGGGCAGAGGGGCATGAGAACGGGGCCCTGAGTGTCCAAGTGCTGAATCAGATTTTCTTTGTTCTTAACCAGTGCTTTGCTAATTGTTGGGCCTTAGCAAATGTGAAATAATATAAATATTATTATTAACAAAAATAATGGGATTTTACGTCGAAGGATGTTTGGGAACCGTTGTTTCTAAGAAGCTAATAGAAGGATTCCAGCATCTTTTCTTTGATCTTTGCTATGTCCTAGTTAGAAGACATGGGTTAAAATGTGCCTCCCTTGGTGGGTGGAGGGGCATAGTCGATCAAATAGAGGAACAGGTCCAAAGAGAACATCGCCTAAAAATCAAGTTGTTTAGCATCAAACATCAACATGACAAGCTAAACTTCCAAGACCAATTATTATTCCCATTCCCCTCTACCTCGCTTGGCTTTGGAGGGGGAATCAGCACTGAGATCAGTCAGTGGCAACATTAATCTGAGTTGTCTGTGTAGAGCTATTTTGCTTAAATCTGAAATAAGATAGGAAGAATTTTTAAATATTTCTAGTCACCTTTAAATTCTCCATCTTAGGAGCCAAAAGACAACTAGTTAAAAAATAGCCAAATTGGGGGGGGGGCACTCCTGGGGATAATTGCAATATCCAGAATATTTACACATTTTATACACATTTTATATTACTTTGTTAAAATCTTGTAAGGTTGTTCAAAAATAAAATAAAAAAAAAAATAGTTAGCCAAGAATGGCTAATTGTGAGTCATTAAATTGAGTAGCACACCATTCATTGTGATGTTCTTTTTACTTTTTTATACAATTGAAATGTTTCCTAATAAAGGTTTTTCTTTTTTTTTTTTTTAAGAGCTGAAAGCTATGGAGAAAAGTAAGCTCTTGTTCACTATTGCTGTGCACGGTTTGTATAAAAACAAACCGAAGCAAAAGCTAACACCAATGTCATTGGGTCCTCACTTGACAACAGCGTAAGTTGAATGATCGCTGGAAAATTCCTTAACTACACAGAGGAAGTATTGGTTAGTTCAGATAATCCGTAGAGTGTTCCTTCTGTTCCTACTTTCTATGGTGATTTCTTTCTTTTCTTTTTAAGAGAAAGAGAAAGAAGAGAAAATCAGCTTTTTAAATTTTTTCATCCGGCCTTCGTTTCTCTGACACTCAGTTGTGTATGTGGTGCTGGGGTTTGAACCCGGGTCCTCATGCATGCCAGGCAAGCATGCTACTGCTGAGCCACCGCTCCAGCCTCCACGGTTTCTTTCTTCAGCTGCATTCTTCATGGGGGTCACTGGATCCTATGAATTTCACTTGCAGAGATATAAGGGAGACGCAGGAAATGAGAGTCAGACCTGGGCTTGGATTCTGGATCACATAGACACTTGCTCTGGACAAGTCACTGAAGCAGTCTGAGGCTCAGTTTTCTCCGCTGTAAAATAGGAATAATAGTACTTTGTCTCTGGGTCTTTAAAGGCAAAGCACTGAAAGGGTTTTATTTTTGTTTTTTGTTTTTAAAGAGAGAGGAACAGTGAAAAAGAGAGAAATAATCAATTTTATTTAGTTTTTCACCTGACTTTCATTGCTCCGACACTTAGTTGCGTACATGGTGCTGGGGTTTGAACCTACATGCTTGCACATGCCAGGCAAGTGCTGTAACTGCTGAGCCACCACTCCAGCCCCTCTCAAAGGTCTTAAACACAAGACCTGCTGTCTTATTTGTGTTCAACAATTCTAAACTAGAGCTGCTTTGCGGGTGGTGGTTATTGTTAGTGTGGCCATTTACTTCCTGTCTGGAGCATCTGCCCTTGATCTATCTTTTTTTTTTTTTTTTTTTACTAAAGACAGGCGAAACAACCAACTCAGGGAAGCTAGGGGCGGCTGCACAGGGCCCATGTGATGGCTGGGATCTTTGCAAGCCTGCACAGCTCCACACAGAGAGCCCAGAAGTCAGAGCAGGATCTGCAGCCCCACAGCTTTGACAACAGTGCACACAGTCTTCTTTCTTGAGCTGTGAACTTTTATTCTCTAACAGATGCTTATATTACCAGAATGATTTTATTAAAGCAACATAAATTCAAATCTGAGAGCAGATTTAATTTGTTTAATTTGGTTTAATTTGTGCTTTCTTTTTGGAAGTAGAAAAAGTGACCCCAGGGATATTAAAAGTTTAGATATTTATTCTAGTATACTAGTTAACTATACTTCTGATTTCAAAACCAAAATCAACATTAGCTGATTTTGTCCAATCTGGACAAAATTGGCTTCAGGAAGAAAAATAATAATAATTGTAACAATTCCTTTACAAAAAGCAACATAAATTTAATCAGGCAACACCTATAAGAATTCCCATGTATTATCTCTATTTTTCAAAAGGTCCCAAGTGATAGGCATTGTTATTCCCATTTTATAGAGGAGAAAATAGAGATATGGCAAGACTTAATAGCTTGTGAAGGCTACAAAGCTAGTATGTTGAAGAACATAAATTCCATCTTATCCATATTTAGAGACATAATAAATTAACATCATCATCCAGAAAAAAAAGAGAAAAAAGTTAATGGGGACACTTTGCCACAATCTCTGCTCTGTTCCAAAGCAGCGAATGCTCATTACATCTCAGGTTAAGAATGCAATTAGAATACTCACAGTCATTCCCATTTGTGAATTACACCCTGGTTTTTAAAACTCTACCCGGTTTAGCTGGACTTTGTCAAATAAAAGCCCTAATTGTCCGCAAGACAGCAGAGGCATAATCCTTAACGTCAACGTTTAAAACAAGACACTTCCGGGAGGTTAAATTGCCTCTGACCATTGTCTGGTAGCTCACCCTGGAAGCTGGTGGAATGACCAGGCCAAGGCAAGGGGCTCACAGGGTGGGTAAGGCCACTCATTCAGAGAAGTAGGAAAGACGCTGTGAGCTACAGGCTTGCTTTGCTCTTTACATGATGACTTTGACCTGGGGAGAGTGCAGTAAGACACACTCTCATGCTCATCAGAGTGTAAATTTTTACTACCATTTGGGAAACAATTGTAGCAACTAGCAGCAAAAGCCTGAAAAAGTGCTCGTGCCCTTGGTCTTTAATTCCCCTTGAATTCACAATAAGGAAATCATCAGGATTATGGAAAAATCTTATATCAAGTATGTTCATCCAATCACACGTACATTGAAACAAATCCAAAACAATCCACTGTCTGACGATAAACCAATAGCTAAGTAAGGTAAGTACAAGGAAATAGTACATAGTCACTAAGATATGTTTACCAAGCCATCTCGAATTATGCCAACATGAAAAATGCTTGTACTACAGTGTGAAATGGGTGGGGGGCGACTTTCCGTGCCAGTTTCATCTCTAAAATATGATTAATACTAAATAAACTTTGCTATAAAGAGTAAACACTAGGGCTGGAGTGGTGGCTCAGCAGTTACTGTGCTTGCCTGGCATGCTCAGGTATGCGGGTTCAAACCCCAGCACCACGTACACAGAAAAAGTGTCAGAGCAGTGAAGGACACAGGAAAAACTAAATAAAATTGATTCTCTCTAAGAAAAAAGAGAGAGAGTAAACACTAGCATGAACGTAGTTAGAGTAAATTAGAACTAAGTGTTGGCCAAATGACAAGGCATTATCCTCAGTTTATAAATGAAGCAACTGAGGCACAGATTGGGTAGCACAAGCAGCCTGCCTGACACCGAGCCCCATGCCCTTAACTCCTGCAGAATAACACCCAAGAGGAAAGTTGGAAGGGTAAGTCAGAGTGGAACAGAAGCTTGCAGTTTTATAAATATTGAATTTGGATAAGTTGTTCAAAATCACATGTCAAAAACTCAGATCTTTAATGTGGATGTCCATTTTTCTATTTAGTATTTTTTTAAAAGAATAAGCATATTGCAACATTGTTCTGCAGAACTGAATGACAACCAATATTTGAGTAGAAGAGAAGCAAGGAACCCCAGGAAAGGAATCAAACATCTGTAGAATAAAAAACTAAGGTATAGAGGGGAAGGATGAAGAACACAAGAAAAGAGAAAATCGTTGCTTACAGAAAAGAAGTGAAGAGGGGAGCATGGTGGCGCACACATATAATCCCGGTGACCTAGGAGGCTGAGTCAGGAGGATCGCAAATTCGAGGCCAGCTTGAGCAATTTAGCTGAGGCCCTGAGCAATTTAGCAAGACCCTGTCTTAAATAACAACAACAACAACAATAATAATAATATTGGCTGCAGATGTTGCTTAGTGCTAAAGCATCCCTGGGTTCAGTTCCCACTACCAAAAAAGAAAGAAAATACTTGAGGACAATTCATGCAATTTTGGTCCCTACCTTCCTAAGGAACCTTTACACACAGAAAGGAAGGAAGGAGAGAAGCCAACAGAGGCCGAGGCAGCATGTGAGAAGGAATGGAAGATAAACACCCTCAGGGCAGGAAGATATCAGCAAAATAACTCAATTAGTGGAAACTTCATGGTAGTAGTTGAAATTTCAAGGGTAACTTTGCCTTTGAGAAGAATGAAACTGATCAGTGAGAAAATGATCAACTATCTACCAGTATTAAAATAGTTAAGTGCCAAGCATGGTGTGGCATGCCCATAAACCGAGTGGCCCAGGAGGCTGAGGCAGGAGGATGCAAGTTCAAAGTCAGCCTCAGCAACTTTTCGAGGCCCAAAGCAACCAAGTGAGACCCTGTCTCAAAATACAAAATAAAAAGGGCTGGGGGATATGGTTCAGTGGTTAAGTACCCCTGAGTTCAATTCCCAGAACAAAATAAAAACAAAACAGAAACAAAAAAATAGGCATGTGGCTCAGAACTGCCAGCCATTTATCTGTTAGATTTCATATGCATAAACATGAATACTATATGTAAATATATATTAGAAATAGGTATAAAGTAGCCTAAGAAATAGTTCTTCAGGGAATTGAAGAAGGAGATAGATTTCACTACCCTTTATTATTTTAAAATATTAATATCTAAGCAGTTATCCATTTTGAGGATGACACTTTATCTAATTCTGTGCAGTGTGCAATAGGTCATCCCAGGGACTCTAAAGATTCAGGAGGTCTTTTTATCATAGTGGTTTATAACATAGACTCCAGCCCAGGTTTGAGTCCCAACTAGCAATGGGATTTTGAGCAAATGATTCAACTTCTCTGGGCTTCAATTTCCTCATCTGTAAAATGAGAATAGACTAATAGCCCAACACAGAACACCACACTGAAGATTTTCAGAGTAAAATTTGCATAATAAAGCGCACAGTGGAGTTTGGCACAAAGAAGTACCCCAGGAAGATGAGCTCTTGTTACTTATAGCCAGGCCTTTGAAAGGCTCCAAGCTGCCTAAGGGCCTGGACTGGGACGTTTCTTCTTTTCTTTGCATATATAATGCCTTGCACAACTCTTGAGACATAAGAAGCAGGCCTTAGCTAAACCAGTCCTGAAATGACAGAAAAGGACAAAGGGGAGCAGGAAGAAGTTTATCTCACAGGACAAAGTGAAATGGCAAATGAATTTTAATCCTACTGAGAAATTTAAGCAGGAAGACTTCATGCCTCCTCCATTCACTTCTTCAGGTCATTCCAAAAATCTAGAGTCAAGGCTTACACCGTGATGGTGCGGAAGAGACAGAAATACTTAAGTGGTGCAGAGTTTTAAGTCTCACATTATCTGCAATACATCAGGGAATAGATGTTGAAATGATAAATGCGGAAGGCAGTAGAGGAGAATGGGTAATTGTAGATTTGGGGAGTCTGTTTCATTTTGGTTTACAATGTAGGTTTTTAGGGGAGTCAAGGAATTATGGGTAATAATTCAGATCTAACTCTAGAGGAGAAAAATTAATTGATTTACCCAAGATCACACAATTAGTTAATTATACCAAACCAGTAAGGTGGAGGGCTTTGCTCTCTTGTTCCCTACTCCTAAACTATATGGGTGTGAAACAGAGGGGACTTGCACTATCTCCACTTGGCTTTTATTTGCCCTTTGCATTTATTGTATTAATAATCACTTGTGCTGTGGCTGTTGTCCTTGTCAGAGTAGAAATTGTAAGGGACCAAGGGTTATGTCTCCTGGTTCTTCACAGAATCCTCAGCAAGTTTCTGAACTGTTACCAGCTGGTACTGTTACTGCTTGGGGGAAGAGGCCAGACCACACCCCATGCTCCACAAAGACTCAGAGTCAGATTGGCAGCAAATAGATTTTATTCAAAGCCAGCTTTGAAGGAAGAAGGCTTCTCCCTCGTTTGATCGAATAGCATAAAGTTCAATTTTCCTTTTTCTGTCTTTTGCCTTTTTCTTACTTGGGTGGGTGGCCAAACCCAGTCAGCCGGTATCCAGGCAGGGTCCCCGTACTCAGCTGGAAACAGAACAGGTTGGTCCATTATGATGGCCCACAGTGCATGAGATTATGAAGACTTGAAATGCAACTAGCCCAGATTGAGATTTGTAAGTATAAAATAGACACCAGATTTTGAAGATTGGAAAAAGATTTCATTGATAATTTTACATTAATTCTATACATGTATATATATATTTAAATATGTTGGGTTAAATAAAAATATATTATTTAATTTTACCTGCTTCCTTTTCCTTTTTAGTGTGGTTACAAATAGAATTTAAATTACATATATAGTTCACATTTGTGGCTCATGTTCTATTTCTATTAGAGAAAATGCTCTATAAATTTCTACTGGGTAAATGAACAGTCAAGAAAGCCTATAGGTTCTAGAAAGGCTAAACCAAACTGTTCCTTGAAGAAAGATGTCTGATATCATGATAATACAGTTTCCTACTAACTCAAGTCCCTAAGTAATCTAGGTAATACACCCCATGTTCCTTGGCAGCTGAACCACCAGAAATAGGGTTTTGTAAGACATAAGGTCTCAAGTACCCTGTATTTTTCCTTGTCAAAAAGAAAAGAAAAAAGAAAGAAAGAAAAGGAAAGGAAAAAAATGCCATCCATGTGTGGAAAAGCAAAGAAGATTACAATCATATTACAAGATTAAAACTTCATAACAGAGTACATCCAAGCAGGCCAAACCGAAAAGGGTATGAACACGCGTTATATTAAGCCATGAGTTATTTTATGCAGGCCTGAGACTGTGAAAGGGAAATGAGAAGGAAAATTACAGAGGCAATAGAAGAAAACGGAATTTTATAGCATTTGGAGATAATCTTTGAAGAGAAATGCTGAAAGTAATGCTTTTGATGAAAAGAAAAAAATGCCCAAGGAGCCAATCATCTTCTAAACTGTCTGAAACCAGCCAAAAATGTATTAGAGAGAGAAAACAAAAAAAGGAAAGACAGAAAGGAGGGTTATAAACACCCCACAAACTAGAAATGCATTGTCCAAAATGGCAGCTGCGATGTTCTCTAACTGGTAGGACTGCAGATATTTTGATTTTTCATTGCATTTTTCTCCATTTCCCCAAATTTCTGTAACAAAATCCTATTTTCTAATCAGAAAGAAAATGCAGTAAATTGTTTCTAAGGAAAAGGGTAAAGTGGGGAGAGAAGCTTAGCATGGTGATGGAATGACAAGCCAGAAAGAGAAAAAGGAATCCGGAACCAAAACCATCAGGTGGCTGGGCAGGGTCTGACGCACTGAGAAGGAGGAGATCAAATGGCCGGGAGAATGATGGAGTGGGTACAGCAGGGAGGGGGCCACTGAAAGACCACATGCGAGAAATCGGGACTCAGCCTTCGGAGCTTGAGGTGACAGAGCTAGGGGAACAAGACAAATGAACCCACCTTCAAAGCTAAAATGATGATGGATAGACCTGGGAGCAACCAAGACCCGAAAAGGAAAGGTCCTGGAAAAAGTCCCCGAACTCTATCAGTTTCTTTCCCTGAGGCTGAAAGATAAAGCAGAGAGTTACCCATTAATTGTTTAGTATTCGTCAAATGTTCAGCTGTTCAAACATTAAAACCTACTAAATGCAAGGAAACATATCAAGATTTTAGTCTCCTTCTGATGAGGCTGCCTGTACATGAGCTCAGGGGCTCATTCATTCCACACAGACTTATTAAGAATTTGCTCTGCTCTGCTGAGGGCTAGGAGGGAAGGGACTAAAGCAGGAAGCCAAGAGCCCAGCCACACTCTCTGGTTGCTCTGGTTTCTTGTACCTGTGAGCTGAACAAATGAAATGCAAGTTATCTGATAAGAACCAAATTCTAAAAACATTGTGCACTGTCTTGGTATGAACATTTGAAGACATTTGAAAATTTCTGGTGCCTCTTGTATATTAGATGCTCAATAAACATTCTATCTAAAAGGACCTGGGACCTCTGAGGAAGCTGTGAATATTGTGTATAGTTTCTATAGCATCTACATCTGCATTGTTATCAGAATTCTTCTCTTTCAACTACAAAGAAGAAAAATCAGAATTTGGAAGATCAAACTAGGGATTTAGTTGGGTGGTAAAGTGCTTGCCTAGCATCCATAAGGCCTTGAGTTCAATCTCCACCACTGCAAAAAATAAATAAATAAAATACAAAATAGATATATAAAAACCAGAAGACCAAGAGAACACCCAGTTTTTTAGTCATATCCATGAACTCAAATAAGTCAAAGGTAAAAAGTACATCCAAGTAGATACACAAGACCTAAAACTATTTACTTTTTAATAGTACTGTCAAATTTAATTATGTTCATTGGTGTTGATTCCTGTAATCCATATTTCTTTAATACGCCTTTTTAATGAGCAGCCTTCAAGTATACCCAGAATTTCCTTCCTAAACGTGACATCGTTGGCAAAACTTCATTTTGGTTACACGATAGAAGCTGTATTAGATGAAATTCAACAACAGTGAAGAGATCTCTAACTTACAATTGTCCACAGATTTAATAACAATACCTCCTTAGAATGAAAATTCAGGAAAACCTAGGGCATTTGGGGTAGAGACCTTAGAAAGAACAGGAGTCCAATCCAGATCAGCATGATTATCTAACCTTTGGATGATGACCCCAAGATATAACTTAAATACCAGAATAGCCACCTCTTCCTCCTTTATACTAATTTTAATTCATTCATTTTTATTTAAAGAAGAGTTCTGTCCATTAAGTGGTTAAAAGTTAAGGTTATCCATCCAAGGAGTAGGAAATGAAGGTTCTCAGTTTGATGGACAACAGCTCAGAGATCCCTGATGTCCCAAAATATTAGGTTTCTCTTCTAATAATGTTGGAAATATTGCCTACTGTCATGATTAATCTGAGCCACAGCACAAGCTGATTGTAGGTGACACGGTCACAGAGCAGTGCCCGTGTTGGTTTCCACACACCGTCAAATCTGCTACAAATGCAGGGGTGAATAGGAAAGAACTGTGATACCAGGTTTCCTGGTGGCTAATAGATTGTGACATGAAAGAAGGAAACCTTTATTTTAATTCAAAAAACAAAAGCCAAATAGCAAAACTTATGTACGTGCTGAACTTTTTTTTCTTCCTCAAGTGGAAAACATCGACTTGCTAACAACTCTTGGCTGGCATCAAGGGAAAGTGGAGGTATTTGCAGATGTGGAGGAAGACATACAAAACATTTTTCAAATCAAAGGCTTGAATTATTGCACTGGGTTCATGAAGTTTCACAGGCATCTAGACACACCATTGTCTTTGCTCTGGAACAAGCTGCCCTTTCTTTCCAGAAAGAAAACAACCCAATGTTTCTTACAATCAGATCTGTATGTATCGGGGAGCTATCTATATTTTGAAATTCTTTGCATTGTCTGTGGAAGGGTGTGCTGTTTTGGACCCGACAATGGTAACATTGATTTTAAGATTTTTGAATTTTGGTTGTACAGAGCAAACAGTGATAGAAAACTGCCGGCTTTCAGAACTACAACAGTGCTCTTACATAAACTTGCTTCTCTCCTGGCTGTTTTACATAGCCAACGATCAATACTGCTCATTCAGCCAATGTTATTAACCCCATTTATCAGCTTCTCTCTTGAAAAGAAAGGAATTGAAAGGATCTTGCCGACAAAGTTATGTCATCTTCCACCCGTTCAGTCTCAGAGTAGATAATTCACTTTGTTGTGCACCCCAACAATTGAGCCTTGTTTATGAACTTACATTTATTAAGTGAAAGTATTTGGAAACTGATGCCACATTCAAGCTTGGTTGCCATGGGCAGTAATCATGGCGGAAAGTCATGACCTCCCCGTTATGCAGCGGGTAACTAATTGAAATGATACAAATTACTCCGATTCTCTGTCTGCCAATTTAGAGCCTGGTTCTGGTCAAGGGTCAAATGAGCTCCTATTCATGAAACCATGTTTGAAGTCGCTGCTACCATCGCAAAGGGTTTGGTGTGACCATTGCTCCCGCTTTGGACTTTATCACCCACCCGTGGCCAGACCGCAGAGCAGGAAGCTCCAGAGCCTACCTTAGCCAACACATCAAAAGCTGAGTGTTGTCATTTGGTTTGTGCTACTTGTCAACAGCACTGGACATGGTTTGCTAAACTTTACTGGCTAGAAATAAATGTTGTATTCAGAAGCCACTTAGGGAATCCATCCTCCTTAGCCTGCATATATCATCAGCTCTCTGATGTGCCCACGGCAGAGAAAGCCAAATGCCATAAACTCAATATTGAATGATTCTCAACTTATCAGTTCCCATCAAGTGTCATCCTCTGGGCTTCTCTCAGCCCTGGCACACATACACATACCTGCCAAATAAATAAGATAAATTAAAAGCCCAAAAGGTATATAGCGTGGGAGTTCTTTCTTCAAAGCATAATCAGGATGATTATCTCTGTTTGAGAAATGACACTAAATGTTAATCTAATTGAATCTGGGAAATGTGGCAATAAAAAGTTAATAATTTACAGAGAAATTGTTCTTCAGAAAATTCTAAGTGAATGCCCACTAAATGAATTTTAGGAATTTTGCTCAGAGGTTCACTGGATATGTGACAAATGCAATGGCTTGCTTTGAGTATGTTTTTTACACTACCAAAACTATTTGCTTTAAGAAGCATCTTGGCACACGTGTGTGCATGATGGCACACAAGATTTGTCTGCAAAATATTTAGGGGGGAAAAAAGGTAGGTCCTCAAGGCAGCTAAAAATATGAGGAAGAAGCTACTTGAGTGTTTAAGCTTTTGCCTAAAGATTGACATTTGGGGGTATACCCCAACAGTTTCCAAAATCAGATTTCCATATAATTAATGCATAAAGAAAAAGCCTCATTAATTTCCACTGAGTTCTTTCTTTTTCTTTTTAATAGTAGCGATTTCATATCGTTTTTAAGGTGGTACAAAATTTGCAAAGCAAGGAGATACAAGGTCAGGTTGGACATCTCCTGTGGCCAATCCATGCTAGCACCCCAGCAAATGTGACCTAACCTAGAATATCGCTCACCTCAAACCTCAGCAATTTCAGAGGAAGGCAGGACCTCGCTGAATCCAGACCTAAATTCAGATCCCAACTCAAACCCTTACTGTGAACTGTGGGCAAGTGATTCCATTTCTCTTGACATCAGTTTCCTCAAATTCCATGGAAACATTTTATCACAACATCTGACATAGAATAAATGCCTTTATCAATGATAGCTCGTATTATTACATGAAGAAAAGACTTCCGCCAAAAAGTACAGTACTGAATGAAATACAGAATTTAAAGAAAAAAACTTTTCAGTTAAAACATTCTAATTAACTGGTTAGTTTACTATTGGCATAACAACTGTAGAAATTCACAAATGTTTATTTCATTGCAAAGATTCTAAATATCAGAAATAAATATTATCTGTATTCATTTGCACCTTAATCAAATATAGGCCCTGGAAACATAACACTGAGCAAAACCAGCCTGTTTCCCATCCTCATCCTGCTGACCCTTTAGCAGGTGCAAAAACTCAATTCAGGTAAATTTCAAGTATAGAGAATTGTTGAACTGTAGCCAGGCAGGGTGCTGGAAGAGTTCAGAGCATGGGATTCATTCTGTCCAGGTATACACTGAATAGTCTTTACCACTTACTACTAACTAGAAAAAGCAAGAAAGAATCTGTGTCACAGTTTTTCCTACAAAAACCTTTTTTCCATGTTAGGACAACTCTCCCCAGGACTAGGGGAGGCAATATCTTGAAGGTTCTGACAATGCCCAGTGCTGCCCTCTGGCCTCATTTCAAGCTGGGCTACGGGATATTCCTCTTCTGCTATTCCTCCTGCCATCTCTTCCCTCTTCCCACCTGAGCTTCCTTTCCCTGTCCTTCCATCTTAAAACATCCTGATCCTCTGCTTCCTATGTCACTTCCTCCACGAAGCCCTTCCCAGTTCCCCAAAGGAAGATGCTGTCTTTCCTTCCTCAGGATTTCCCAGACTCAGGAGTTTGGAGCCACTGTCTATATGACTCCCTCATGTGACCTCTACGTATGGCCCTTGCATAGATCCTCTGAATCTCCCAATGGACAATAAGCCTCCCAAGGGCAGGAAACAAGTCTCATGCCCAAACACTGAACGCAGTGCCTTGAACTTGGGATTTAATAAATGCTTGCTAATGATTATGATTCTCTAATCTCTAACATGGATTTTTCTAATGAGCAGCCCCAAGGAACTGGGTATGAAATCACCAAACACAGTTATGAGGGCATGATTCTCCTGTTTCTGAGAGAAATAGACCATCAGCATTGATAGAGCCACTTCACTCCTAGTAAAAGCATACATCAGGGCTGGAAGTGTAGCTCAGTGGTAGAGCATTTGACTAGCACCTGTGCAGCCCTGAGTTCAATTCCCAGCACAAGAAAACAAAAAAGCAAAACCAGAACAAACAAACAAACAAAAAACCACTATAAACTTTTGATTACAATCTTCAGTAAGCGTATATTTTCATTTTTCTTGGATAAACACCTAGAAATGGAATTTCATTGCCATATTATATGTTTAACTTTATAAGAAACTGCCAAACTTTTCCAAAATGGTTGTCGTTTTACAGTCCCATAGAATCTGTTTTTCCACATCTTCATCAAGACTAGAAGGTCTTGGGTCTGGAGAGGTGGCTCAACAGTACAGTGCTTGCCTGGAATGCACAAGGACTCAGGTTCGAACCCCAGTACCACATACACAACTAAGTGTCAGAGAAACAAAGGCCAGATGAAAAAAATAAATAAAATTGATTCTCTCTTTCTCTCTCTCACACACTCTAAAAAAGACAAAACAAAACAAAATAAAAAATCAAAAACAAGATGAATAAATAATTTTTAAAATATTCTCTCTCTCTCTTTAAAAAATAAAAAAAGTCTAGAAGGTCTCATATTAACTGTAGTCACTGTCTTGGATGTATGGTGATGTGTCATGATTTTAATTTGTATCTTCTTGATGGCTAATGATGTTGGGCTTATCAGCCATTTGTATATTTTTATTTTTTGCAGCCCTGTGAATTGAACCCAGGGCCTTGTGTATGCTAGGCAAGTGCTCTAACACTGAGCCACATCTCCAGCCCTTTTCTTCTTCTGCCTCAGCCACCAGAGACACCAGGATTACAGGTGTATTCCACCATACCCAGGTGTATATTTTATTTTGTGAAACATCTATTCAAGTCTTTTATTTATTTAGACACTTGGGCGGTAGAAGTTTTAATCATTTTTAAAATCATGTATAAGACATGTTGAATAATAAAGGTTCAAAGAGTATTTGTTGACTGACTGGCTTAATGGATGCATGATTTTTATTCATTCATTCATTCATTCATTCATTCATTTTGCTTTGTTGGGAATGGAGCCCAAGGCCTCATGCATGTTATCCAAGCACTCTGCCACTGAGCTCCATCCTGCAGAGCAGTTATATTCAAAATACTAAAAGCTGGTGATTATATCTATTTCCATCAGTAGGTAAATGGATGAACAAATGGTGGTATGTCTCTATAATGGAATTCTATTTAACTCTAAAATGGAGCCAACTGCTGAAACACAACTTCGAGATTTAAATGAGATAAATCTCAAAATTGTTATGCTGACTAAAAGAATGCATATATTGATTCCACTTGTATGAAATTCTAGAAAGAGAATGCTCACCAATAGTCAGGGTTGCTTGTAGTTAGGTGTAAAGGGGAGGACAGATAGATTGTGAGGGACACAAGGGACATATGAGGACGATAGAGATCTTCTGCACCTTGATTGCGGTGATGGTTACAGCATGTACATTCATTGGAACTTAGTAAAGTGTACACTTAAAAGAGGAGCTGTGGGGGCTGGAGCGGTGGCTCAGCTGTTATGGCACTTGCCTGGCATGCGCGAGTACACGGGTTCAAACCCCAAGACCCATGTACACAACAAAGTGTCTGAGCAATGAAAGGCATATGAAAAACTAAATAAAGTTGATTCCCTCTCTCTCTCTCTCTCTCACTCTCTCTTTAAAAAAAAAAAAAAGAGGGCTGGAGCAGTGGCTCGACAGTTATGGCGCTTACCTGGCACATACAAGTACACGGGTTTAAACCCTAGGACCCATGTACACAACTAAGTGTCAGAGCAATGAAAGTCATATGAAAAACTCAATAAAAATTGATTCTCTCTCTCTCTCAAAAAAAAAAGAGCTGAATGTCATATGGAAGTTATAGCATAATAACGTTAATTTTTCAAAACCCGCCATGAGTATTGTCAAGAAGAAATATAAGTTGTATTGGGAGATGACTAGATCTTAACGTGGGTAAAGATGTCTGATCAATTGTATCACTAATTTGGTTTTAATCTAATACTGTCTTTGTAAAAAAAAAAATTCTCAGTATGTTTCTTCCATAATTAAATTATCACCTCTTTTAGGGCATATGAGGAAAGGAAATTTATGTTTATTAAATACCTTTTGTAAGCCTAGCATTGAGCTGAGAGATTTATGAGGATGTCTCACTTAATACTGATATTCATCCTGAAAGACAGAAATTATTTTCACCACTTTATAGTTCATGAAATTGGGTCTTAAGCATTAAGTTACCTTCTCAAAGTCACCTAGTTTGCAAATGGTGGAGCCAGAGCTTGAACTCATTCATGTCTGCCCACTTCCAAACCCTAAGCTCTTGCCTCTGGAGCTCCCCAAGTGGTCATCTGGATGTTTCTCCATGTCTCTGCTTATCTTACCCTCCTAAAACAGCTCTCGCCCTCTTCCTGTCTGATTTCTTTCCCAATCTTCACAATCCAACATATAAACCCTTTGCCAACACAGAGAATGCATCTGCTTCTGAAGTCCCAGACCAGCAACCACCTATGAGACTTATTCTGATATTTAATCTGTCAATGTCTTATTTCTACATCAAATTATTTGACATATAAGTCTTATTTCCCCAACTAGCCTGCCATTTCCTTACAGGTTGGAACTAGACTAGCTGTGGCAACATCTGTGGAAGCTGAGGTCACAGTAATTTCCCACTCCGTTGAAGTCCAGGGGGCATGACAGAGAAGGGAGTTCCTGAAAGACTGGTCCATTTTCTCTTGCTAATAACACGATAAAACAGACTGGGTAGGTTTTACAGAAAAATTATTTATTTTGTCTCATGGTTTTGATCCAAGGTGGAAAGGCTGTATCTGACAATGGCCTTCTTATTGATGGGGTGCCCATGTGGTGCAGGGCATCACCTGGCAGGAAATTTAAGAAACTGGGTTGTTTGCTTGTGGTGTTTTTGTTTTCGTTTTGTGGTGCTGGGGGTTGAACTCAGGGCCTCATGTATGCTAAGCAATTGCTCTGCCAGAGTTACCTCCCCAGCACATAAATTGGATTTTATAGCATATCTGTTCTTGGGGTAACCCGGTAATTCATTAATCCATTAGTGGTACAAGTAGATTAATCCATTCTTTAAAATAAAGAGAGAGAGAGGGACAGTGAGAAAGAGAGAATCAATTTTATTTAGTTTTTCATGTGGCTTTCATTGCTCCAAGACTTTCTTGTGTACATGGTACTGGGGTTCAAATCCGAGTTCTTGCGCATGCTAGGCAAGCACCTTAAGTGCTGAGCCACCGCTCCAGCCCCGTATTAATCCATTCTCAAAGACAGAGCTCTCTTAAAGGTCCTACCTGGTCCCATCTCATACTATGTCATAATGGATATCAAGTTTTGATGAGTTTCAGAGGGCACAAACACTATTCAAACCGTAACAGCTGGCTAACAGAGTTCTATAGATCTGGCTTCCTCCATTGCACACGTTCTGTGTATGAACACTGGGTTAGGAGCTTCATGGATTTTAACTCATTTTCTTTATTTTTTAAAATTACTTTTAAACAACTCGATCTAAGTCTAATTTGCATACCACAAAGCTCATCCATTTTAAAGACTCAATTCAGGGATTCTTAGTAAGTGCATAGTTGTGCAATATCACTATGATCCTGTTTTAGAACTTTTCCATTACCCCAGAGGAATTCTTCATGGCCATTTGCAATCAATCCCTATTCTCAGGCCCAGCTCTGGGCAACCAATAATCTGCTTTGTTTCTGTACGGATTTGCCTTCTCGATATTTCATATAAAAGGAATGATACTATATATGGTCTTGTGTGTCCAGTTTCTTTCACTTAGCATAATCTTTTTTTAAAGAGAGAGAGAGAGAATCAATTCTATTTATTTTTTCATCTGACCTTTTTCCAACACTTTTACGGGGTACTAGGGTTCACACTCGTGTCCTCGCACGTGCCAGGCGAGCGCTCCAACTGCTGAACCACTACTCCAGCCCCTAGCATAATATTTTTGAGGTTAATCCATGTTGTTGCATGAATCAGTAGCTCCTTTCTTTTTATTGCTGAATAATATTCCATCACATGGATGTTTGGATGCACCAGTTAATCCAATCATCAGTTGGTGGACATTTAGCCTGTTTAGGATTTCTTACTTTTATGAATAATGTTAGCTTACAATATCTCTGTAAGATAGATATTCCAATCTTCATTTTACAAATGAGAAAATCAAGAGCTCAGTAAAGTAGTTGTCTTGCCCAACGCTGAATAGTTGTTAAGTCATAGATTCCAAGCTAACTCCAAAGCCCTTGCTCTAACACAGTGCTTTACAGATTTGGGAATTTTTGTAATCTGGAAATTAAAAACTAGTTTTTTTTTAGATGTGTGAATATGCCTTCCATGTGCCATCATTCATATTTCGTAAAAGGTATTTTAGAACTCTAACTACGAAGCATGGTACCCATAGCTCGCAACACTGTACTGTACACTTAATCCGCTAGGAAGGCAGATCTAGCATTAGGTGTTCTTACCACACAAGCATAAATAATAAAAGGAGTAGGAGGAAATTTGGGGAGGTGATAGATTTGTTTATGGCCTTAATGATGGTGATGGTTTCACAACTTTACGCTTATCCCCAAACACATTAAGTTGTAAGTGTGAAATATGTACAGCACTTTACTTGCCAAGAATACTGCATAAAGTGATTTCTAAATAAAAAATAAAAATCAACTACCATTTACCATTAGCTTCATTTCATAAAAGAATATTTTTAACTCCCAAAGCAAAATAATATATTTAGCTCTAGAGAAAAGCTTGTTACCTTGTCCTTCTTTTTCTCATTTTTCTGAAAGAATTAGCAAATGCAAGCCCTCATGTAGGAATCACTGTTGCAGCCACTAAGCTATCTAATTAGTAGGGCCACAAGGAACATGTTCATCTGTTGGATGCAGGGGCACATGCCTGTGATTCCAGGGACTTGGGAAGCTGAGCAAGAGGATTGCAAGTTTGAGGCCAGCCTTGGCAACTTAGCAAGGTCCTTCTCAAAAACAAAAAATAAAAGGGGCCGGGGATACAGGTAAAATACCCCTGGGCTCAAGCCCCAGCACCAAATGAATAAATAAATAACATAACAACAAAAAATGTTCATCTGAGTTACATGAAACTTTTTGAGCTCCTTTTAAAAATGATGTTAGGGGACTGCAGCAGTGGCTCGGCAGTTAAGGCGCTTGCCTGGCATGTGTGAGGACGTGGATTCGAATCCCAGCACCACGTACACAACAAAGTGTCTGAGCAACAAAAGCCACATGAAAAACTAAATAAAATTGATTCTCTTTCTCTCCCTCTCACTGACCCTCTCTCTCTTAAAAAAAAAAAAAAAGATATTAGATTTAAAAGTTAAGGCCTTATTAACTTTATTTCATTTGTCTACAACAGATCCCTCTGAAAGAACTTACTCTTCTTTATAACAGTAAAGTGGAAAGAAGTGGGTTTTCTTCTCTAGGAATGGAAGTTTTTAATTCCATTGTACACCCAGCAACAGTTCTGGTGCCTTGGAGCAAAGAACCTTGTTCTAAAGGCCAATCAGTAAACACACCCCAGCCAGGTTAGCTTCTATTTTCTTTCCCTAGGAACTGCAAAGTACGGAAAGGCTTGGATGGGAATTCCATGGCAACACGTTTAAATCTAGATTTCATTGAAACCCAGCCTTCACGGACGCTGAAGGAAATGTCGAAGTCTTGCTGACATTCATTTCGTGGTTTCTACCCAGGTCCCAGTGGAACAAATGCCATAATTAGACCTCAGAAGAGAGGCCAGAGATTGACTGCGAGGTCCCTCCAGTCATGCCTCCAGGCCTCACTGGCTAGGACACTCACACTGTCACTCCCTGCTCTATAGCTGTTTGTGCAAGAACAAAAGGACTTCAGTCTCCCTTGCTATTAATCCAACTTCACAAGCATGAAATTTACAGACACACACAAGAATTCATCATGGAAACCTTTTCCTCTTGTCATGTTCAGCTGCTGAAAAGTGGGCATACTCTTGGATATGAATGTTAATTAAAAAAGAAAAAGAAGAAGAAGAAGGAAAGAAAAAAGAACAGACAAGCTTTCTGAATCAGTGCCGGGGATCTTTCACCCCCTCCCGCAGCTACAGGTCAACATGTTGCGAATTTAACCTTTGAGGGACGAATGTGGGTCTCTCCACAACACTGAGTTTGAGAAGATTCTGTTACATTTTATGAGCGCCCTGAAAATCAACTATTTTCTCTTAATAAATAAAATACACCCATAACATAAGACCAATCATTCAATCTGTAAAGTGCATGAAAAAAAAGAATAGCACTAGAGAATCATAGAAGGAATGCAACTTGGTTATATCTAAACCAGTGGTGGCAACTGGTTTTGCTCATTTAATCTGTCTCCTCCTCATCACATCCCCATCATTTAGCTGCAGGGTGGATGTGTTCACACTGAACTATTAATCTGTTTCAAAATGCCATAACATTTCCATGAAGAACTTCCTAATTTTTTTTTCAGAAATTAAATGTCTGTTTAAAGTTCATTCCCTCCTGCTGTAACTAATTGAAATGAGATTTGGTTTATCTTTATGGCATAGAAATGGGATTGAGTTTCATAATAATAACAATAATGATAACTCGATAGATTTTAGGAGTAGTAGTTAATAATTACAGTAACGTGGGGGAGATTAGACTTCTTCTCTTGCCGTCTAAACAGATCCCCATTACTGGTAAAGAAATGGAAGTGCATGTCACAGGATCTAACCACCAGTTCCTGATTTTTTGTGTTTGGTTTCAGCACACTCTGAATTTTAGAGCCACATTTAACTAAATGGGACCTCAAAACAAGAATTCTGCTCACGATCAAAGAAAAGTGTGTACAACACTAGCTGAGAAATAGATTGGACTACACTGCAGTTATGATGGAAAGACTCTGGTCTGGAGAAAATATAAAGAGGAGGCTCTTTCTTAGCTTATTTTTCCATTATTACACTCAAAAGTAAGTTAACACTTCAAAAATCACGATGAAATTTCCCAAATGGCACTTCATTTGATTTTCACATCAGCATGACTAGTATTATTATTCCCACTTGACTTATAGGGTCATTGAGGTCCAGAGAGATGGAAGACTTGTCCAAGGTCACCTAGCTAGTAAGTGGCAGACAACACCGAAAGCCAGATCTATGTGTCTCCAATTCCCTGTTCTTTCCGATCGTGTTCATTGAATTCAGAAGTCAGTAGAGAAGTGTCCTGTCTCCATCCACACCAGGCTTCCCTTACCTGGAAGATAAGCCAAAGACACCAACATTTTATTTTTTATTTTAATTTTTTAGAAAAAAGGACAGTGGGAAAGAGAGATAGACAGACAGAATCAATTTTATTGAGTTTTTCACATGGCTTTCGTTGCTTTGACACTTAGTTATATATGTGGGTGCTGGGGTTTGAACCCGTGTACTCGCGCATGCCAGGCATGCGCCATAACCGCTGAGCCACCGCTCCAGCCCCAAAGACACCAACTTTTAACTGTCTTGTGGTCATGCGCTGCTCTAACTCTTCATTACCATCGTCATCACTATTGTGGCTGAAGACCACTTTATTGAGCATCTCAGAAAGCACGATGCTGTTCCTCATTGTTCATCTTCATTCCGTGGACAATCTGCATGGTTCCAGGCCCTGTGTCATATGACCTCTACTTACCTCTCCAGACAACTTCCGCCTCATCCTCTACGTAAGTCATCAAAAGCCCCAAAATCTCCCAGCACACAGGCTGCTTCGTCGGCTTAGGACCCCATTTCCCAGCCCACCCCCTTTACGAGGTGTTCTTCAAGACCAGTTTTAGTGACATTTCTCAGGTCTTCCCGATGCCTCGACTTGGCAAGCCAGCCCTTGTGATCCACATGTTCCCACAGCCCTCTAAGTGCTGCCTCTCAGAGCCCCCATTGAACTTCATGAGGCTGCCTGTTTGAAGTCTGCCTTGGGGGCTTGGGATGTAGCTCAGTGCTGGAGTGCTTGTCTAGCATGCCCAAGGCCCTGGGTTCACCCAGCACTGCAAAAATAAATAGTCTGGGGGCTGGAGCAGTGGCTCAGCGGTTTCAGCGCTTGCTTGGCAAGCACAAGGACCCGGGTTCAAACCCCAGCACCACATACACAACTAAGTGTTGGAGCAACGAAGGCCATGTGAAAAACTCAATAAAGTTGTTTCTCTCTTTCTCTATCTCTCTCACTGTCCCTCTCTCTTAAAAAATAAAAATAAATAAACAAATGAATAGTCTACCGCCTGCGGGATTAGAACCACCACAGCAGTAATTGTGTCTATTTATCGACAAGTACCATAAATGGAAGCACCACCATTAATACAATAAAGATGTGTGTTTCAAAGAGTAAATGAATGCAGAACTGAAGCTCAGGGAAACTAAGCAACATGAGTAAAGAGTAAGGATTCTTCATTCAAATGTAACTGAACTGGGTGGATCCAAAGCTGGAAATAAGAATGATTTACTTATTAATTTAATTTTTTGGAACTGGAAATTTGAACCCAGTGCCTCATGCATGCTAGGCAAACCTAGGGGCTCTTCCACTGAGCCATACCCCCAAGCCTTTTTATTTTTTATTTTGAGACAAGATTTCACTAAATTGCTGAGGCTGGCCTTGAACTTGGGATCCTCCTGCCTCAGCCTCCCAAATTGCTGGGATTATAGGCATAAGCCATGACACTGCCTGAAGGATAAGATCTTATAGTAATTACAACACAACCCCCTATTTAAGACACCAAACCATGCCTTGTAGATCTCCTAACCTTCTTTACTTGGCTTTCTTTTCCCCTGAAACATATCACCATCACATAATCATTAAATTTAATTATTGCTTCTAAAGTCACATACTTTGAGTTACAGTGTCTCCGTTGGAGTCACTGTTTATTGTTTGTATCCGCTGTCTGGAATGTGAGGGCAAGGATGCTTCTCGTTACTGATCTGTCATTGTGAGCAGTGCTTCATATGAAGACTCTTAATGAATTTTTTTTTTTAGAGAGAAACAACTTTATTTAGTTTTTCACATGACTTTAGTTGCTCCAATACTTAGTTGTGTATGTGGTGCTGGGGTTTGAACCGGGTCCTCTTGCTTGCCAGGCACGCACCAAAACTGCTGAGCCACCGCTCCAGCCCCGACTCTTAATGAATTTTGTTGAACTGAATTGAAGGAGTTCTGAGAACCTAGATTTCCCTTAACACATAGTACATAAAACGGAGCTATTATAGGTACCACAGGTAAGAAGTGCATGAGGTGGGATGTGTGGCTTGAATTTCCTCTGGGGTTTGCCACTGGCCAGCTCTTAGGACCTTATCCCACCCTCGGGCTGGTTTCACAGTCCATAGTATAACAAGGGTCATGGTCCTTGCTCGTCCATCAGCAGGGAAGAGCTGCAAATCTGTCCTACTTCTGAAGGAGACTCACCCTTTGATAATTTTCTAGCCTGGAAAAGAAAGAGATGCTTATTCACCTAAGAAATTCTGCAAAACAGCTGGAAATGTAGGAATTCAATGGCTTGATTTTCAAAAATGCATGGAGATGATATTTGTTAGGTACCTAACACTCCAGAGAGAGCTTTGCTGAACAAATATGTCATGCTGCTTTGAACACAAGCAAAACAGGAATCAGATTCCATCTCCTTGCGCTACCCCAAGCCAAGGGACTGCCACAGCCTCATCTCATGATTTTATCTCATCACCAAACTCATCACCCAGGGAGCCAGCCAGACCTGAGCGGCTCCGGCTGCTGAGGGAGTGCCACTCAGACACACCATGTACCAGGCCTGGCTCACTCCAGTGAGTTTCAAGGCTCCTGTATCCCACATGAGCATCAAACTCAGTGATGAATAGGAACATCAGGAATTCAGAAGGCAGTGACGGGGAAAGGAAGAAAAAAAGTAAGGGCCATGCAAAAGGTATTGAGTCTTCCATGTGGGAAGCGCTGTCTCCTCCATCCCTGTGCAAAGGCCACATGTATTCTCATCACCTTTGTCCTGAATTATCATAGCAACCTGTCACTGCTCTTCAGAACTCCTGTCTACCCTATGTACTGCAAGGGTAGGGATCTTTCTAAAATGTGCCCTGAACTTATGGCACTCTTCAATGTCTTCTCAGTTCTCCCAGGAAAATGTCACATCATGACCCAAAAGTCCCCCCTCCCCTGCCCATGTCTCCACCTCACTGCCTGCCGCTCCTCTGTGCTCTGTGCTCTGGTTACACTGATCTACGTAGATGCCCTGTTGTATCCAGTGTTTCAGATTTCTGTTCTTTTATGCATGCTGTTCCCTATGCCTAAAATGCTTTGCTTTTATTCTTACCTTAGTGACTCATTCATCACTTGACATCTGTGTCCGACAAATAGTTTTCATTGATATAATTTGATTCTACTCTGAATTAATTTCATTGGACAAACACTTCTGTTATTCAAAAAAAATATTGATTTCATGCTAACCACATGTGTGGTCAACTGAGTACCATCTCACACACACCTGTAATTCCAGCCACTCAGGAGGCCAAGGCAGGAGGATCACAAGTTTGAGGCCACTCTCAGCAAAGCAGTAAGACCCTTTGTTGTAGCTCAGTGTAGAACACTTGCCTAACATGTGCAAGGCCCTGGGTTCAATCCCCTGTATTATAAATAATAATAATAATAATAATAATAATAATAATAATAATAATAGCTATAGATTCTTTGCCATTCCTTCCACTTGTATCCCTGGAATTGTGGCAGGAAATGTTATATGACTTCCATGGCTAGGTCATAAAAAGCCATGCCACTTACAACTGACTTTTAAAAATATTCTCTTTAACTTGGTCCCTTTTGGGATATCTCCTTTCAAAACCAATCTCTGTGCTGTGAAAAGCCCAAGTTATGGAGAGGCCACATGTAGGTTCTGTCTGATCTTCAGTCTCAGCTGAGTCTACACTTTGTCTTCTTTGCCCAGGGACAGAGAGTCAAGTGGACAAATGGTGGCAGCCCCTGGCCATTCAAGTCTTCTCAGACAGCAGAGATCAGGCATTCCTGCTGTGGTAGGTAGAATTCCAGGTTGGCCATCAAGCTCCCTCCCATTACCAAGGTGCACACGTCCTGTTGAATTCCCTGTCTCTGAATGGGGTGGGAACTCTGATCATGATATGATATCACTGCCATGATTAGGCTATGCCATACGGCAAGGTTAAGATCACAAATCAGAGCATTTTGAGTTAATGAAAAGGAAGATTATTTAGGGTATCCCTGGACCTTCTCGAAGGATATCAGTCTTCCAGGTTTGAAAAAGGAAGCTGCCAAGTGATAAGGAACTCCTGTTAGCCTCTGGGACTTAGAGTAGGCCCTTGCTGAGGGGGACAACCAATCCTCCACAGTGCTATTCCCCTGAGCTACAAGATTTGGTAAGTTACGTGCAATAAATGCATTTTCAATTTACAGGTATTTTCAGCTTACAATAGACTTTTCAGGACATAATCCCATTGAAAATTGAGGGATATGTTACACCTGCTGTGTCCCTTCTGAACTCCTGACCCTCAAAATCTGTGTGCATAATGAGATGGTTGTTCTTTTATGCCACTAGATTTGGGGTTGTTTACTGATATCACATTAAATAACTGAAATAAAGTTGGATGCGGTGGTGCACACCTGTAATCCCATTGACTAGGGAGGCTGAGGCAGGAGGTGGCCAGACTGGACACTTTAGAGACCTTATCTCAAAAAAAAAAAAAAAAAAGAGAGAGAGAAAGAGAGAGAGACTGGAGATATAGCTCAGTGGTAGAGCACCCTGTGTTCAATCTTCAGTACCACAGATAATGAATGTATAAATAATAACCAAAACAGTACTAAGAAAGACAGGAATCTGGTCTCCATTGCATTCTCCCCCCCCCCTTGTGAAAGGAAGGAAAACAAATCAGGTAAAATATAGAATAATCGGATGGAACAAGTGCCAGGAGACAAGTAGAGTAGGAAAGGCAGAGGTGACTTCTGGGTGTGGCTTCAGTAAATAATCAAAGACAGTGATGGGCAGAACAGGTGTTGACCACAGTGCTAGAGCGGGCCCCTGAGGTTCTGCTCAGGTTGGGGACCAGGTATTTATTTGCATGCTCTTCAATCCAGTAGGAATAAAAAGTCCTGGTGTGTAGGGTCACACCTCATTCATCCATTCATGCAACCATCGCTTAACAAATAGTCATTGAAAACTGGCTTAGGCCACGTCCAGATGCTGATCTCCACCAGCGCTGCCCACTGGTCTCCAGGGCCTTATTGCATGGCTGAGTGTGGCCTATACTCAAAGAGTAATAAGCAGCCACGGTGCTGAGTCTCATGAGTCCTGTTATATTTCTCTAAACTGGGGCTCTAGGAGTAGAAAAGAGGGAAGCTGCTGTGATCAGATGGGGTGTGGGGAATGCAGATGACCTGGGAGGATGGATACTGCTGTAGGGGACCGGATTCGTGTTTGATCGCCCCCTAGCGCCCGGCAGAGAGAACGGGAATGTGTGGAATGTGTGCCCCCAACAGACCCACAGCAAACACAGCCAACTGCTGCGACTCCACTCCCAGCTGAGTCCAGACTCAGCCTGAGAACCCTTCTCAACACATTTAGCCAATGCTAAATGATCAGAGATGACAGGTGAAATAAACCTAACAACCATCTCTGATAGCTGAACATTGTGGACATGGTAAGTGTTAGTATTAGTAAATTCATCAACAGTCTCCTGGGGGAAATGGAAACCAGGCTCCAGAAGCAAAAGCTGCTGTAGGGGAAGCTGCATGGTCTAGGAGGGAGGCTTGCTCTCTGTGAAAGCTGGGTTTATCCCTTTACCCACAATCTTCCCTGGTTCAAAGAAAGGCAAACTTGGTTTGGGGTTTCAAAATGCAGTTCAAACCCTGGCTTTCTTCTTTGCAACTTTTATGATCTGAAATAAGTTAATTCATCTCTCAGTTTTCTCATCTGTAAGATGGAAATAATAATGCCAATCTTTTAGATAGCTGTCCTAAGAACTTATAAATCAAATGCTGATGTAATCAATGTATCAGTCTTATTGTTCCACAAATTTAGGGATAAAAGAATGGCATATTATCTTATTAAATTAGGTCCAAGTCCAAATCCTCTAGCCTACCAGACTGGAAAGGTTTCAGTGTTCGTCCTTGTGGAGACTCCACTTCACAACCCCCACTTCCATAACAGGAAGTTCCTCCAGGACAAATGGTACACTCAACGACTTCCACTTCACAAGGCCAGCTGGACAACTTTTTCTTCTGTCGCTTTTTGTTGTTATTGTTGTTCAACATAGTCTTACACGTTGGAGGGAATCGTTTTACATTTTCATGCACACATGGATACTGACAAAGTTAGTTAAGGCCGATCCCAGTCCAGGACCTCCCCCCGCTCTCTTGTCCCTTCTTCATTACCCCGTGTTATAGATAGAAATAAGCATATACATATGTACTAATTTTGGAAATTTCTGAGTTTCTTTGCCGTCCTGTGTATCGTTGGGCTTCTCACATACCCTGAGGACAGGAAATGCTCCTCAGCTAGCTGCTGGGAATCAGGGCCAAAAAACATATAGTGGAAACTAAAATCAAACTAATATTTCAATGAATTATCTTGCTGTACATCTATGAAGCCTCTAACATGTTTCCCAACACATAGAATATGCTAGTTATTCTTTTCATTTATTCAACAAATACTTGTAAACCCATACTGCTTGACCCCCTCTTTGACTTTCTCAATTTGGGCATTGTTGACGTTTTGGACTCCAGTTTTTTGTTGTTGGTGGTTGGTTGATTGGCCCTGGGGATTGAACAGAAGGGCACTTAACCACTGAGCAACAGTACCAACTCTGCTTGTATTTTATTTTGAGATAGAGTCTCACTAAGTCGCTTAGGGCTTCCTTAAGTTGCTGAGACTGGCTTTGAACTTGAGATTTTCCACCTTAGCCTCCCAAACTGTTGGGATTACAGCCGAGTGACACTGTGCCCTACTCTAATTGTTGGGGAGGGAGAACAGGACATCTTGAGCATTGCAAGATGCTTTCCAGCATCCTTTCTTCTGCACACTAAATACTAGTAGCAGCCTCCACCCAGGTCATGACTCCAGACTTTACCAAATGTCTCCTGGGTAAAACTACCCCTGGTTTAGAATTCCTGAATATAATAAAGGGGAGAAAATATTTACCCTCATGGAGTACACATTTCAGTGATTGGGACACACAATAAATCAGAATATTTATATATGACATAATGTTATATATGGAGGGATGGCAGGGACTCAACTCCTTTCTCTCTTGCTTGTCTGCATAAATAAGAGCCCAGAGCTACTATTCTGAAGACAGAAGCATACATATCAGGCCCTGATGAGAAGGTGCTTTGTTGATAAGCAAAAATCAGAGAAATGGAAACGGAATGATCTGAAATAACATCAGAAAGAAATAGGATTATCATTTAAAAAACCATATTGAAGGATTGCTCTTCATCTCTTTTGAACATATCCTATGCATAGAAAAATAATCTCATCAACAGAAGCACAGGACATCTACACACTAAGTGGAAAAGTTTCTCCTGCCTTCTCTCCAGCTCTCAGCTATTCTTTTGGACACTTAGGAAGGAATTTGGAGAGTATCTCCATTCAATGAAGCTTAAATTATGAAATAAGGTAAGAGCACATAATAATAAAGAATTATTTGGAACACCACTAAAATTATTTTATGTCACTTAAGTATGATAAAACTTGGTTTTAAATAACTGGACTTAAAAATCCATCTATGAATATATAGTTTTAGTACAACCTGTAAAACCAGAGAAAATTTATAAATTAAGTAAACCTAACCACAACTCTAATCAAATCCAAGTGACTGTGATTTTGCTGAACTACTTGCTGCTCTGAACTTGCCCTAAGTTTGTGCAGTTTCCCAGGACTCCAGGCTTCGTAAGGGGATTGTTCTCTCTACCACTCCATCTCAGAGCTTCTGCAAAACCTTTGTCCTTGGAGTGTGCAGAGATGGGATTCGACCTTCCTGTGATGGCAATGCATCATTGTCCTATTGGATCTGCTTCTTCTGTTCCTTCCTCAATAGCCCACTGGAATCATTCATTCAAAATCCAATTGCAAACTCTGAGAATAGCACCGCCAGCAATCCCAGGCTCAACGGTCACTCGCGAGTTCAGAGCATGCTTGTATTACCTTTTGATCTTTCTTCCAAAGGCTATCAAAATGAAAGTCCTAACTACAAAGGCTCTGGTAGAGAATTTTAGGGCCCCTGATGATACATCCATAGGGTGCCAGTGAGAGGCACTGGTACAATAGCTAAGGGAATGAGAATATCCAGAACTCAAGATTCCGGCTCTAACACTTCTAGTTAAAAGTAGGAGATGTATGATTTCTGCTAGGAGTCATGTGTAAAACACTTTAAACTAGCATTTTATAAATGCCGGCTATTTTAACTACTGGCTGTTATTGCAGGGCCATGTGCCACCCAAGACTGAGTCCCACATAGAAGTTTCCACCTGAACAAAGAAGACCTGGAGAAAACTGTTTCCCTTTCCCTGGATTTCCAGTGCCCTCTCTCCATTTAGGTTCCTAACCACCACTATCACCTGAGACACCAGTCTAGGTCCCCTTTAGCTACCAGCTCCCCTCCTGCCTGTCCTTGTCCCACCTCTATTCCATTCCAGACTACTAGGGTGGGATGCTTATTTGCGCATGTTCAAAAATCATTTACTGAGCAACTACAATGTGCTAGGTATTTTGAATACGAATCTTATTTAAGCCTTTCAACAGGTCAACAAACCAGGTATCACTGATCCTCGCATGCAGAAACCACCGCATCTCCAATGCCAAGAGTCTCAGAAACAGTCACGTTTACCGAATCCATCAACCAGTGTCACCTTGACTGAGGTCACAGAGTTAGTGCTTAGAAGAGGTGGACTTTAACCCTAAGAGGGATTGCATGACATTTAGCCCTCTTGTCCCCAGGGGTCAGCAAGCTGTGTAAAGGCCAGACAGTAAATGTTTTGGCCCTGTGGGCCATTCTGTCTCTATTGCAACTGCTCAATTCTGCTACGGAAGCACAGAGCAGCCATAGACAATGAGTCAACTATGAATGTGTCTCTCTTCCAATAAAACCTTATGTATGAAGAGTGAAATTTGAATTTCACATGATTTTGGCATCATGAAATATTGCTCTTCTTTTGACTTTTTTGTTTTTCCTAGCCATTTAAAAGTGTAAAATCCAGGGTTGGGGGTATAGTTCAGTAGACAGCACTTGTCTAACATCTATGAGATGATGGGTTAGATCCCCAAAACAGAAAAAATAAAATTAAATAATTCAAAGTGTGTAAAAACCATTCTAGTGGGCTCAGTGATTATAGCGTTTGCCTGGCATGAGCAAGGACCTGGGTTTGAACCCCAGCACCACATATACAACTAAGGGCTGGAGCAATGAAAACCACATGAAAAACTAAATAAAATTTAGAGAGAGGGACAGTGAGAGAGAGAGGGAGAGAGAGAGAGAATCAATTTTATATAGTTTTTCATGCAGCTTTGGTTGCTCCAAGACTCTGTTGTGTACTTGGTGCTGGGGTCTGAACTTGCATACTTGTGCATGCCAGGAAAGTGCACAACCGCTGAGCCACAGCTCCGGCCCCGTCCCTTTCTCTCTCTCAAAGAAAAAAAAAAAAGGTTTTCTTGCTTGTGGGCTGTTCAGAAACAGACAGTGGACTGGATTTGGCTTGGGGGCTGTGGTGGTCCAACCCCTGCTCTGCTCCCCCAGATTAAGCTCCTCCCCCAGCAGGTGGAAGGACTGGAATCCTGGATAGTAGAGTCTCAGACTCTGACCAGTTAAGTGAGCTCAGACCTTTCAACCACTTCTGCAGTCATGCCTGAGGCAACGGGCTGTCTCCCTAAAAGCCTCCCCCACATGTGGACACCCACTGTTCGGTACCCAGGATACACAGTATCTTTCCTTCCAGATAAGTTCTAGATCATTTAAGGATTAAGTTAGGTGCCAAATAATAAAGTTGGTCCATTCCAAGAGGGCAATTATCTCATCTGTTAATGAAAGAGCAGTCACATATCAGAGCAAAATCCCATCTGGTATATTCATTACAGGCAAAATTAAGATAAGTGAAACTTGCCGTATCCCCTTATTAAGTCAGACAAATGACTACATATATTTTCCAGATAAGAGGCTGTTTAGAAGAACGAATCTCTATATTTTACAAATGTACTTTCCTTTTTCCTCTTACCAAGGATATTCAGAAAAAGCTTGTCTTGCTGTAAATCACAGAGGCTCTAGTTGTTTCTTCTCTCTCTAAATGAGACATTGCCTGACATCTAACATGTGGCAAGATCTGAGAAAAGTTTCCACAAATTGGTAAAATTCTTTCTACATGAATATGTAATGTAGTCTTCTTGTTAAATAAGAATAGATAATTTCCCCAAAAATGAATGCAATAAAGGGGCATAGAAAGAATAAATAATTCTAATACTGTTCTTTAATTCTGCTTGTAATTTTCGGAATTCCAGACCGATGGCAACATAGTGGCCCCATTCTCCTACATAGTATTTCAAAATGTTCATGCTCGTTAGGGAAGTCCACGGGGACAGTGGTCCTAAAAGTCCCTGAATGCAATGAGCTTGCCTCATTTTAGAGCAAAAGAAAATGTCATTACTTTGTCTTCTTTGTCTATACTACCCAAGCCTGTAATCAACAAACATTTATTGAGCACCAGCTATGAGGCCAGGCGATGTGTTATGTGACATAGGATCCTAGGAAGGCACAGTCTTTGTCCTTAAGGAACTCAGTTTGAGCAGTGAGATGAGAATTATGATAATGATGATTATATGAAGCACTTAATCACTGATTTTGGGTCTGCCATGGTGCTCAATGGTCTGCTTACTTGATCTTGTTTAATGTTCCCCTACCCTAACAATGTATGAAGTAGGTGTTATTAGTATTCCTGTTTTACAGATAAAGAAACTGAGGCAGGCTAGGATGTAACTTAGTGGTAAAATGCTCACCTAGTATCTATGAGGCCCGGGGTTCAACTCCCCAGCACCACAAAAAAGATTTTAAAAGAGAGAGAGAAAGAGAAGTTTAAATAGTTTCGCTAACTAGTCCATGGTAATGTAGCTGGTGAGTAGGTGAATCTGAGATATGAACCCCAAAAAGACTGACTCTAGAGCTTGCTGTACACAAATAGCCAAAATACAATGATGAGAGGGACATACTTCCTAGGAGAGGAACATATAAAATGCCACAATCCTTAAAGAGAGGGAGTGGTGACTTTTGATTAGAACAATCATGGGAGACTCCGTGGAGCTAGGATGGAGGAAATTTGGAAATGAGAAGATGGAAAGAAGGGATCCAGGCACAGGGAACAGCACAGAGATGGGAAAATCATAGGACATGTTCAGGAAAAAGCAGTAAGTCCAGTTTAGTGCCAACTGTATACATTATTGGGTGAAGCAGGAGATAAATAGGAAGACAAGTGAGGGTCTATTCTCAGTAGGCTATTAAAAATGGGAGTTTAATACTGGGTATGGTGGCACATGCCTGTGATCCCAGCTACTCAGGAGGCCAATGCAGGAGGATTGGGAGTCTGAGGCCAGCCTCAACAACTTAGTGAGACCCTGTCTCAAAATAAAAAATAAAAAGAGCTGTGGGTATGACTCAGTCGTAGAATGTTTATCTAGCTTTGTGAGGTCCCGGTTCATTCCCCTGTACTGGGGGGAAAAGAAATAAGTGCATGTTGTATGATGCTCTAGAGTGTGCAAAACTCTAGTCTTCATTTTATGAAAGAAAAAGAGTGTCAGAGTTGCCCACCCAAGGGCACATGGCCAGCAACTTTTAGAGCTCATTAATTTATTCAAAAGCTGTTCATTAACACCAATACAGCGCTGGGTGCTAAGGCTTACCAGCAGCCACACAGAAGTAGTCATTGCGTCCACTCCAACAGCAGCCTAGGAAGGAAAGGCAGCCTCAGTGACGTTTAAGCTTGAAAGACGCTCAGGAGTTTGCTTGATAAGGGAGCTGGAGCAGGGGGGTGGAATGTGGTGGAGAGTATTCCCTCCAGAGCTTTCCCCAAGTACCTGTGAAGGTCCAGAGAATCTGGGCCTCTTTCAGTGGAAGCAAAAACTGGAGCAGTTGGCAGAGGCCAGCTTCTAAGGGCAGAGGAACACCCCTGAAAGTTTTTAAGTAGGTGTGGCAGGGCTGGAGAGTGGGGGAAGGGGAACATGGTTATGTCGGGGTCTCAAAGGATGGTCAAACTTGAGAAAGAGAGGATTAGACAGGTAGGATGGAGGTCAAGACTACCTGAATCACGTGGGCTCATGTCTCTGATGACTTCGAAGCCATGAGTGACATCAGAACTCTGTAGGCCTGAAAAACTCTTTCGCTTTCTTTTTAAAAGATTCCATAATTTCTTCTGAGCACCTACTATTTCCTAGGCACGGTACAATGTTTTTAGCCAGCAGGCTGGTAGAAGGATGATGCTCATTAGCAGAGCCATAGATGCATCTTCAAAGTCTATTCTCAAGAATTCTCTAAGACCCCACTGGAAAGCCCTCATCCCCAAAGCTTTCCTGATGCCTGGCCTACCAATGCTGTTGACAACTTTCCCCCACGTAGCCACCTAGTCTGTCCCACAGAATTATACAGCCTCACTGCTATTATCCCCAAACCAGCCACTGACTGGTGCATTCTCATCTTATCTCAGATGTTTCTCAAGACTCGCTGGGGGGTTTTTGGGGGTTTTGTTTGTTTGTTTTGTTTTGTTATGTTTTGCACTGGGAATTGAACTGAGGTGCTCTTTACTACTGAGCTACTTCCCCAGCCCTTTTGTATTTTTTATTTTGAGACAGGGTCTCACTAATTTGCTGAAACTGGCCTCAAACTTGTGATACTCCTGCCTCAGCCTCCAAAGTAGCTGGGATTTCAGGAGTGCACATTACGCCTGGTCCTTCTGAGTTTTAAGTGATGAAGAACTGTTTGTGGTTCTGAATGCACAAGAAATGAGTGACCACGAGACCTGATTGATTGAACAAATGAATAGACAGAGACAATCTTTGAATGTCTGTGGCCATGTTGTGTCGTAATATGCTGGATTCCACTCTCAACATCAGTCCTTAAAGACAATATTGCCTCTTTTTTTCTCTTCTTCTTCTTCTTCTTCTTCTTCTTCTTCTTCTTCTTCTTCTTCTTCTTCGTCTTCTTCTTCTTCTTTAAGAGAGGGACAGTTAGAGTTTAGCTTTTCATGTGGCTTTCATTACTAAGACACTTAATTGTGTACATGGTGCTGGGGTCCAAACCCATGTCCTTGTGCATGCTGGGCAAGCACTGTAACCGCTGAGCCACCACTCCAGCCCCTACATACACTTTTTTTTTTTTTTCAGGGCTGAGGACCAAACTCGGGGCCTTGAGCGTGCTAGGCAAGCACTCTGCCACTGAGCTAAATCCCCGACCCCCATACACTTTTTTAATGATAAAACTATAAAAGTCATCCCTGTACACATCACAGGATTATCCCCCAGTCATTGCAAATTCTTGTCTCTAATAGAGGCCATTGCAGGCCTGTTGACTTGAATAATAAATTCCATGGTGACCAGTGCTAGAAGTGCAAGGTAATTCAAAAGAAAACAGACTATATTCCCAATATTTACAAAACACCTACTATGTGTGAGACACATGCTGTGCACCTGCTGGTGACCACCTTTTTCCTGTAGGAAAACAGGAACAGGCACTTCTTATGATCCAGCAAAAGTGCTAGGAATTGTTTTTGCATTATTTCATCTGTAAGGTTTATGGTGAAAAAACAGAACATACACTTCCATTGCTTAAATTTGTCCTTGACTATTGAATATAAATTGATCAATTAAACAAGGAATGCTATCTGCATCGTGTGGACTCCACAACTGTGATCGGAATGAGCCCCTCACTCTATAACCTGGTGCCCTCCACAGCTTAGGGAACCTCCCGCCCCCCTGACCTGCCCTTGTGCTCTGTTCTTAGCTGTTCATCATTATGAACTATGCTGATGCTTATTTTAAAGATAAGAAACCTGTTGCTTTTGATCTGATTTTATGTTTTCTTTGCAATTTGGAGACTTTTAGGTTTGCTCCTATTTTTATCCCTAATGTATGCTTTTTAGCCTGCACTAACAAAAATATACTTTTTTAAGAGAGAGAAGGACAGTGAGAGAGATAAAGAATCAATTTGATTTAGTTTTTCATGTGCTTTTGTTGTTTCAACACTTTATTTTGTACATGGTACTGGGTTCGAACCTGTGTCCTTGCACATGCCAGGCAAGTGCTGTAACCACTAAGCCACCCATTGAGCCACTGCTCCAGCCCCCAAAATATACTTTTCATCTTCCTAGAGTTGCAATAACATATTACAAGGGAATAGATGGTGGGGAGGGGAGACAGAGGGAGGATAGAAAGGGACTTAGGGAGACAATTAGCAATGTAGCACACTCTTTACCCCCCTGAGAATCCAAACAATACTTATGCAATCATTAATTCAGGAAATTTCACAATCTAAGCATTTATATCACTTGTAGGGGCAAAATATAGAAGAATCAAGAGGCTGGGGTTTGGGCAATGTGGGAATGATTCTGGTTTAAGAACAAATACATATCATATTGTTACTTTATATGCATTTGTGATTGTACAATATAATTCAATTCCTTAATAAAAAAATTTTTAAAATATTACCACAAATTTGTTGGCTTCAAACAACAGAAATTTATTTCTTCACAGTTCTAGAAACAGAAGTATAAAATCAAGGTGTTGGGCTGGTGGTATATCTTAGTGGTGGAGCAATGTGTGCTTTGCTGGTGTAAGGCTCAGGTTTCCATCTCCAGCACCCCAAAAATCAAAGTAAGATGAATATTGAAAACTTCAAGTTGTGAGCAGGATTGGTCCCCCCATTTCCTCGCCCTCTCCTAGCTTGCAATTGCTGCTAGGGATCTCTGCATTCCTTACTTGGGGGTATGATCTCTGTTCTCTGTACATGGCTTTCTCTCCTATATCAGTCTGTCCTTTCCTCTTCTCTTTCTTACGAGAATACGTGCCATTACTTGCCAGGCACATTGATACACACCTGCAATCCCAGCAACTCAGGATGCTGAGTCAGGAGGATCACAAGTTAAAAGCCAGCCTCAGCAACTTGGTGAGGCTCTGAGCAACTTGGTGAGACCCTGTCTCAAAATAAAATATAAGAAAGGGCTGGGGATGTGGCTCAGTGGTTAAGCACTCCTGGTTCAATCCTTGGTATTAAAAAAAAACAAACAAAAATGCCACTAGACATAGAGCCTCCCTGGTTAATCCTCCTTTCCAGATCTACAATTTAATCACATCTAAAAAAAATACTTTTTCTAAATAAGGTCACAGTCAAAGCTTCTGGGTGGCCATATCCTTTGGCAGTAAGGGAGAGACACCATTCAATCCACAATCATACTTATAGGTACTCTTTTTCTATCATAAACTTTTATATTGAAAATTTCACAAGAAAAATGAAAATACTTATTACAGCTCTGAAATGCTCTAGCCCCAATCCTTTTTTCTTCTGAAACAATTGTCTTATAATGAAACTTTCATTTTAAAATGAATAATTAATATAAATGAAAAAATAACCCAAGTTTTCTTAACTAATTGTATAAGCGACCGAATGCCTGTAAAGTACTCAGAATACTCTCTGATCCATCATATGCATTATGGGTGACAGAAATATAATAAAAATTGTGTTCTGAAAGAGCAGACTCTATTATTGTCCTATTTTACTGGAGAAACAATAGGAGGTTCAGTGAGGTGAAGTTACCAGCCCAACTAGCAAAAGACCATGATTCAAATTCACATTGTTTGACAAATTCATTGTCTGCACCAGGGTGCCTGATGCCCAGGGTAAGGCTAGCAAGGAGCAGGGACTACATGCAAAAGAGAGGACCTGCTGAGGTACTAGAGGTTGTTGGGGAAGAGGGAGTCAATACACATGAGAAGGCGGTGAGTTGTTGAGGGAGTGGGGTTTGATGCTTCTGGCCACCTAGGGGTGAGGACCCCTTAGGACATACCTGGTCATACATCCTTCCTCAAGACCGAAAAACAAAACATTGACCCTGCTTGAGATATAGAAGAGCTGCTATTTCTCACCAACTCCTGCATTACAACATGCAAGAATGAAGGAATAAGAGAGAGGAAAACCAAAAAAGATTTTGTTTCAGAAAAAAACCAAAAACAATGCAAATGGTAGGCATCTGGGGCATACACCATCTAGGCAAAAGAAGATCAGAAGTACTTATTCATAAAGATGTACCCTCTGCTATGGTTCCTTAAATTGCTCAAATTTTCTAGACACAACAAATTCATTTCATAGTACAAAAGCCAACAATAGCTATTTTCAAGGCATTCCACTAAGAAATGAACGCTCATAATGAACGCATTCCGATGGGGCCTCAAGCCGTATCAGGAGGCCTAACAGAGGTCAGAAAGATACCAGGGAAAACATGCAGAAACATCAAGATAAATAATACTCATAAAGAGCCATGGCACTTTGGGAAGGTGACTGTCTGTTGTGGTAGGGACTTCATTAGGAGAAGGAGATTGTTAAATGGAATGATGAAGGAGGCTCCTCTGCTAAATGAATACTTTGAATCAGTATTTATTGAAGAAGACAACGGGGAAATTCCTGTTCCAAGGACACATTTTATGGCAAAGCAGAAAATGGCCTTGACAGAGAGAGATTCCTCCGTCTCTGAGGGAAAGGTATGGAGCAACCTGAGGGACTCTGCAGTAAATCACCAGGACCAGATGGTTTGCATCCATGGGTTCTGAAGGAGACAGTGGGAATCATGAGCTGGATGAGGGTTTATAATAGATGCTTCACAACAGCCGAGGTCCCTGAAGAACATGAGGCCATTAATATGGCATCAGATGTGGTGTGGGGTGTGCCTGTGTGTGTGTGTGTGTGTATGTCTGTGTGTGTGTGAGAGAGTGTGTACCCGCGACATTCCTTGCACATTTTGGGACCTTCATGCATATGGGGAGGATTTGATTCTCATTTTTAAAACAATAAGAACCAAGAAAGAGTCCTTGATGAAAAAAAAAAGAGGGGGGACAGAGAAGTTTACAGCAATAGCATCAAAAGACAAGAGACCAAATTCAAGAGAAATTTAGTAACATCCAAGCAGTTATTTTCCAAGTACCCTGGGAGATGCTGGAATATAAAGATGAATAAACATGCCCTCTATGTAAAGGGAAAGCTCGCAGACTAATGACTTTGTCATCTCTGTGGTTCTGCTATTGGCTTTGGGTGGCAATTGGCAATGAAGCATCTTCTAGCACCACTAGAGGATGCAAGAAATATCTGGTAATTATTTTCTCCCTAACGAAACCATGAAGAAAGTTTCAGTGTGTTTGGCAGAATCTGGGCACCTGAAAAGCCATGAATAGACCTTCACCTCCATTCCATGAAAGAAAATTTCTGGATTGTAAGAGTTATCTAGTAACAGTGACAATCCCAGAGAAGCTGACATTTATTGGGTGCTTACTATCTGCCAGGTTCTTGCTCAATTCTTCACCTATATCACCCCATCTAATTTGCATTAGCAGTTCAGGTGTGCTTGACCTAGGGTTCAAAACTTGAACCCTCAATCTGTACTGCCTCTCTCTATGTGTGTGTATTTGTTTTAAGAGAGAAGGACAGAGAGAGAGAAAGAGAGAATCAATTTTTATTGAGTTTTTCACATGGCTTTTGTTGCTCTGACATTTAGTTGAGTAGTGGGTTCTGGGGTTTGTACCCGTGTACTCGCGCATGCCAGGCAAGTGCTATAACCACCAAGCCACCCTCCAGCCCCCTCTGTGTGAGTTTTACTTATAAAGGGAATCAGTAGCTTCACAAAACAATGGTTGTCATTGTTGCAGGCAATTCCCTTCTGTTTTATTAAAAGAATGATATTCCCAAACCTCCAGTTAATTCCCTGTCCAATGGGTCATAGGCCACAGCTGATCTTGAGAAACAATGCTAATTAAGCAAATAACCACACTGTCTTTGACTTTCAGGAATTCAAATCTGGGTGAAGGCTCTGGAATTAAAATCTGAATGCACCAAAAAGATGAATTAAACCCCTTCTCAATTGTCTTGGGCCATTCCAGAGGCTTTTTTTTTTTTAACCTGGGTTTGAACCCAGGGGCACTTAACCATTGAGCTACATTCTCAGCCTTTTTCATTTTTTTATTTTGAGAAGTTAAGTTGCAGAGGCTGGCTTTGAACGTGAGATCCTCCTGCCTCAGCCTCCTAAGCCACTAGGATTACAGGTGTGTGCCACTGAGCTTGGCAAAATAGTGAATTTTTCCTGGCATTTCAGCCAAAGATTTTTTTTCTATTTCACTGACTCTGATTGGGCCATATGTTCAATATTCCAGCTATTAATGTGGCCAAAGGATGTGTGGATGCTTCTCATCAAAGCCAAGACTAAGTCTTAACCTATCTCTACAGACCAATGGATTGAGAGAGAATGGGGTAGCCTCCAGGAGGGAGAGTTCATGAGCAGAGAGGCTGGATGAGTGAAAGGTAAGCTATGTTTGCTAGAAACTGGTGTTCACTTTTCATGTTTTCAATCCACAACACCAGAGGCCCATCAAACACCAAATACAACATTTAGCCTTGGAACCACTCACACATTGTGGAGAAAGGGTTAGGAGCTAGACGAGGATACCACAGGTATAACTGTTGTCCTAGTCTGCATTTCCTTACTGTGACCTGAAAAGAACAATTTAAAGGAGGAAACGTTTAATTTAGGCTCACAGTGTCAGAGGTTTATTTAGTCCGTGGTCAGCTGACTCCATTGCTCTGCCCAAGGTGAAGCAGAATATCATGGAGAAGGCCCTAGTGGAAGAAAACCACTCCGCTCATAGCAGTCAGGAAGCAGAAAGAGAGGGAGAAGGAACCAAGGACAGACTTAGGCCAAGGGAACATCTCCAGTGACCTACTCCAGCCATGCCTCCGTGCCTACAGTTACCACCCAGCATCCATTCGAATTATTGATCCATCAAATGACTTAGTCCCCTGATTATGTTACAGCTCTTATAATCTAATCATTTCACCTCTGAGCCTTCCTGCATTGGCTAACACATGAGCTTTTGGGGGAACACCTCATATCCAAACCATAACACCTACCATACACCAAGGGAATGCCTGGTGGAAAAGTATCTATTAATTATTGCCTGATAAAGGGGCATGTAATGATTGCTGTTTGAATGAATTATACTGACACCACAGAAAAGAATACCCCATAGCAATTCTTTGGGCATGGGCTCAACCTACATCTTGCTCCATTCATGTGCATTTCAGTACCCAAACCCATAAAATCTACAGGAAAAAAATTGATTTCTGATGTGTTGAGACAGAAAAGGAGGAATAGAAGGTCCAGGAAGCTGGGGATTATTGGGTGACTGGCACAGAATCACAGATAGCAATTATACATTTAGACGGCTAAGTCAAAGATGACGTGGATGGCAACCTTAGCAGTCAGTGAGAACCTAAGCATTATAGAATTGGTGGGAATGGAGTCCAGCACTGATTTTGCTTATTCTGCTTCTTTTAAACAGCCACAGGTGACCTAGGACTCTGGTCCTGGCCTCCAGGCACCCAGGACACTCCCAAGGAGGATCCCTACCCACAGCCATCACCACCTACCACACAGACTCAGGACTCTGGTACTGAGTTGGAAGGCACCCAGGATACCCTGAGGAAGCCACAGTGCATACCTGCCAGGTCCAGATATATTGGGCCCCATCCCCACTATCAAAGATCTCAGATTCTATTGCGGCATTCAGGCAGGGTTGTTTTGGCCTGCCCCATGCCTCCAATACCCCAGGACACAGCAACATTCCCCCACCCACCCACCACTGTGCTTCAAAAACCCATCAGACTTCCCCACACCTCCAACAGGTTACAGATCTGCACACTGGAGCATTGATCCAAAAGATGCAGCAAAAGGAAACTCCAGGCAAAAGAAGCTTTCTGTAAGAAAGTGGTCATCAGAGGAGTGGTGTCTGACCTGGCCCTTTGACCTGCAGGAAGACCTGAAAATCTGCCTTGCTTCAGCACAGGGGACCTCAATTCAAAGATCCAGAAGAAGCTCTTAAAAAATGAGGAATAAAACTAGAAAAAGTTCCCTCAAACCCAAACTTCCCAGCCAAGGGGCCCACAGACAGAGAGCAAAATGAAAACCTAGAAAAATTTATCAAAGATCTGATTACTAAAAGGAACAAGAAACTAAAAGAAGATTTAATGAAGGGACTTAGAAAACTCAAGAGATGAAAAATTATTATCAAAGAAATAGACTGAAAAAGGAAGTAACAGTTAAATCTTCAGTTCAACACATCAGAGGAATGATGTAAGAATTTAATAATAGACTAACTTCTATGGAAAACAGAACCTCAGCTCTTGAAAGGAATTCTGATAATGAGGACAGGCTAAGAAAGCTTGAGCACACAGATGATAAAAAAGAAAAAAACTCCAAAGCATGAGAAGAATTTTCAAAATGTCTGAGGGTGAAATCAGAAGAAACGATGTAAGAGTAATTGGGATACAAGAAGAAATCGAAACACAAATGTACGGCATAAAGAACATTTTCAAAGAAATAGTTAAAGAAAAAATTTCCCATGTTAAAATAGAATTAGATATGCGCATGTAAGAAGCTTATAGGACACCCAATATACCTAATCAAAAGAGAACCTCACCAAGACACATCATCTTTCAAACATATAACAGGAAATCGGGGAAAGAATATTAAAAGCTGCAAGAGGGAAATACCAAATCACATTCAGAAGCAAACCAATAAAAATCACCTCTGATGTTTCAACTGAGACTCTAGAAGCAAGAAGATCCTAGAAGGAGATATTTTAATATCTGAATGACCACAGCCTACAGCCAAGAATACTATACCCAGCAAAGATGAACTTCAAATTTGAAGGAGAAATAAGAACATTTTACAATAAGATCAAATTTGCAGCATTCATGAACAAAAAACCAGCAGTACAAAGAATTATAAACTCCAGATAGAAAAATAAACAAATAATCCTCAAAACCCACAAACACGAGAAATTCAAGAAAAGTACACACTATCAAAAAATAACTAAGACAGTGCAGAACTCACTAATAAAACACAATGACTATGAAACAAAACCACAGAACTATCATAACACTGAATGCAAATGGTCTCAATGCACCAATCAAAAGACACAGAATAGCAGATTGGATCAAAAAACATAATCCAACAATGTACTACTTACAGGAGATCCATCTGACAGCCAAAGATATCCACAGATTGGGGGTGAAAGGATGAGGAAAAAATTACCAGGCTTATGTCCCAAGAAAACAAGCAGTTGTTACAATACTTATATCCAATAATGTAGATTTCAACCAAAATTTAATCAGATAAGATAAAGAAGGCCACTATATCATAGTGAAGGGAACAATACATCAGGAAGATATAACCATAATAAATTTTATGCCCCAAACACCAACACTCCCAAGTATGTGGAAAAAAATATTCCTTGGCATGAAATCACTTATAGACCCCAACACAATAACACTGAGAAATTTCAATACTTCTCTATCACCAACAGACAGATCATCAAAGCAAATGAACAATAAAGGGATTTCCAGTCTAAAAAACTCCATAAATAAATGTACTTAAAAGACATCTATAGAATATTCTACCCCAAATTGACTGAGTTTACCTTCTTCTCAGCAGTGCATGAATCATTCTCCAAAATAGATCATATACTAGTTCACAAAGAAAAACTCAGCAAATGTAAAAAAGTAGATATTATCCCATGTATCCTATCAGACTATGATGCCATGATCCTAGCAATTAATAGCAAAAGTTGTAACAGAAAATACATATATACATGGAGACTGAATAATACCCTATTAAACAAAGAATGGATCCAAGAAGAAAGGAAAGCAGAAATCAAGAAATTCTTCGAAATGAATGAGAATTAAGACAAAATGTATTGAAACCTTTGGGACAGCATGAAAGCATTCTTTTTTTTTTTCTTTTTTTAAAGAGAGAGGGACAGTGAGAGAAACAGAGAAAGAGAGAAACAACTTTTATTTAGTTTTTCACATGGCCTTCATTGCTCCAACACTTAGTTGTGTACATGGTGCTGGGGTTTGAACCTGGGTCCTCATGCCTGCCAGGCAAGTGCCGAAACCGCAGAGCCACCGCTCCAATTCCAATGA
>PVKS010006975.1:0-22243 GCA_004027875.1 Aplodontia rufa | reverse complement strand
ATGAATGCCTACAATAAAAATCAGGAGAGATCTCAAATAAATAAGCTTATGCTCCACCTCAAATACCTACAAAAGGAAGAATAATCTAATCCCAAAGCCAGCAGAAGGCAGGAAATAATCAAGATCAGAGCTGAAATTAATGAAATTGAAAAGAAAAAAAACAATAAAAAGAATCAATGAAACGAAGAGCTGGTTCTTCAAAAAATTAAATAAAATTGACCAACCCCTAGCCAATCTCACTAACAGGAGGGAAATGAAGCAAATCAACAAAATTACCAACAAAAAGGAAGCAGTCACCACTGACTCCACAGAAATCAAAAGGATTATCAGATCCTATTTTGAAAAATTATATATCTCTAAATCAGATAATCTGGAAGACATGACAAATTTCTAGACACATACAACATTCCCAAATTGATGCAGGATGATATTGAAAGCCTAAACAGCCCAATAACAGGCACTGAAATCAATATAGCAATTAAAAGCCTGTAAAGAAGAAAAGCCCAGGACCTGATGGATTCACTGCTGAATTTTACCACACCTATAAGGAGGAGCTAATACCTGTCCTTATTAAGCTATTCCAAGAAGTTGAAAAAAGAAGGAACCCGCCCAAACATTTTTTATGAGGCAACTATAACTCTGATACCAAAACCCAATAAAGACACATCAAAAACAGAAGACTATAGACCAATATCCCTGATGAGCACAGACACAAAAATCCTTAATAAAGTTCTAACAAACTGCATTCAAAAACACATTAAGAAGATAATTCATCACAATCAAGTGGGCTTCATTCTAGGGATGCAAGGTTGGTTCAACACATACACAAATCAATAAACGTGATTCATCACTTAAACAGAATTAAAGACAAAAACCATATCATCATCTCAATTGATGCAGAAAAGACCTTCTATAAAATCCAGCACCCATTTATGATCAAAACTCTGGAGAAGATAGGAGTCAAAGGGAACATATCTTAACTATGTAAAGTCCATATATGACAAATCCATAGCTGGTATAATATTAAAGGGAGAGAAACTGAAAGCATTTCCACTAAATTTAAGAACAAGACAATGCTGCCCGCTCTCACTACTTTTATTCAAAATAGTCTTCAACACCCTAGCTGGCAAGAGAAGGAAATCAAAGGTGTAAGAATCAGAAGAGAGGAAGTCAAACTAACCCTTTTTGCTGATGATATGATCCTATACCTGGAAGACCCAAAAAACTCCACCAGAAAATTGCTTGAGCTTATAAACAGATTTAGCAAAGTGGTAGGTTACAAGATCAACACCCATAAATCAATAGCTTTCCTATGTAGTAACAATAATAGGGAAAAGAAGAGATCAAGAAATCAGTCCCATTCACAATATTATAAAAAAAAACTTGGGAATTAATATAACAAGGGAAGTAAAAGACCTCCACAATGAAAATTATTGAATATTGAAGAAAGAAATTGAATAAGACCTGAAAAGATGTCAAGATGTTCCATTTTCTTAGTTAGGCAGAATTAATATAATTAAAATAAGCATTCTGCCAAAAGTGCTTTCCAGATTCAATGCAATCCACATCAAGATATCAATGTAATTCTTTACAGATATCAAAAAGCAATTCTCAAATTAATTTGGAATAACAAGAAACCCAGAATAGCCAAAATATTACTATGCAAAAAAGATGAAACAGGAGGTTTCACAATACCAGATCGAAAATTATACTATAGAGCTATAGTAACAAAAACAGCATGGTACTGATATCAAAATAGAAATGAAGATCAATGAAATAGAAGACTCTGAGACAGTCCCACAAATTTTTAAACATCTGATCTTTGACCAATGGGGTCAACTTATATATATATAACATGTAGGAATGACAGCCTAGTCAACAAATGGACAAACTGGACAGCCACTTGCAGAGAATTGACATTAGATCCTTATCTCTTACCTTGCACAAAAATCAAATAGAAATGAATCAAGGAATTAGGAATTAAACCAGTGACTATACAACTGGTAGAAGAAAAATTAGGAGCAACACTCCAGCATATGGGAGTTGGCAATGACTCTTTCAACAAGACTCCCAAAGAGGAAGAATTAAAGTCACAAGTCAATAAGTTGGATGCCATTAAATTAAAAAGCTTTTGCTCAGCCAAGGAACTGGTCAAAACTGCCAAGAGAGAACCTACAGAATAGGAGATAAACATGGCCTGTGATTCCTCTGACAGGAGACTAATCTCCAAAATTTACAAAGAACTCAAAAAACTTAATCACAAAAACACAAACAATCCAATCAATAAAAGAGCCAGAGAGATAAACAGAAACTTCTCAACAAAGGATATCTAGTAAGCCAACTGTTACATGAAAAAGTATTCTAAATCATTAGTAATCAGAGAAATGAAAATCAAAACTACATTAAGATTTCACCTCACTCCAGTCAAACTGGCAAAGATGAAGAATATAAACAATAACAGAAGCTGGAGGAGTTGTGTGGAGATAGGAACACTAGAACAATGTTGGTGGAAATGCAGACTGGTACAGCCACTCTGGAAAGCATTGTGGAGACTCCTCAAAAAATTAGGTATAGGGCTGGAGTAGAGGCTCAGCAGTTTCAGTGCTTGCCTGGCAAGCACGAGGACCCAGGTTCAAACCCCAATGCCACGTACACAAACGAATGTTGGAGCAACTAAGGCCATGTGAAAAACTAAATAAACTTGTTTCTCTCTTTCTCTGTCTCTCTCTCTTAAAAAAATAATTTTTTTTTAGGTATAGATCCACCATTCGACCCAGCTATCCCTCTTCAGTGTATTTTCCCAGAAGAGCTAGAATAGCACATTACAGTTTCACAGCAAAATCAGTGTTCAGCTCAATTTACAATAGCTAAATTATGGAATTAACCCAGATGCCCTTCACTGGATGAATGGATCCAAAAGCTGTGGTGCACACACACGTGCACTCACACTGGAGTTCTACTCAGCTATTATAGAAACAATGATATTGCAGCCTTTGAAGGCAAATGGATGGCAATGGAAGAAATTATGCTGAGTAAAGTTAGCCAAACCCAGAGACTAAAGGGTCAATTTTTTTTCCCTCGTTTGTGGAGGCTAGAGCAAAAACCAGGCTTAGGTGAATGGTCAAGCTCATGTGCTAGACTCCCCAAAGTCAAAGCAACACAGGGGAACCATAGATATGTAAGGAGGGGAGGGAAGGATGATAGGGAGGGATCTAGTTGGGAAATCAATAATATAGCTTACTCTTTACTTCCCAGAGAGGCCAAATAATACTTATGAAATCATTTAATTCTGGAAAATGCACAATCTTACATATACATATATTTAAGACATTTATATCTGTTATGGGGTAAATCTAGAAGAGTCAAAAGACTAGGGTGTGGGTGATGTGGGAGTGATTCTGGATTAGGATCAGGGGCATATCATATTGTTAGCACATGTACATTTGTGATTGTACAACAACACAACTCTTCAATTAAAAAAAAAAAAGCAAAAACAAAAACAAAAATAAAAAACAGCCATGGGTGCTGGGAAAGGAAAGAAGATAGGGATAAGTCTGGCAAAAACTGGCCTTGACTGTAGCTAATACAAGCCCTGATTTCCTAGCCTCAGTTGAGGTGGGAAGAAGAGACCCACCAACAGCTACTTCCTAAGCACCCTGGGCGAGGTCCTAGCATCCCAATCATGAATGACACAGAGTCCCCTTTTGCTGGGTTCACACATTATTGGAAAGAGCTACAGGAATTACTTTACTCTGTCTTGCTTATTACTTAAAAATGGAAGCAATACTTATAGACTGCCTTATGCTCCTCAGATAAAAGAAGTTATATAAATGAAGACACGCTTAACTGAGAAAATCATTATGTTTATTAATCTTTCAATGTACACTGTTATGCTAGCAGGATACAGATGACATAAATGTTATTTCTTCACCTCAAATAGGGAGTCGAGCCAGGGAAGCACACATGAAACAGAATCTACCTGTGCCAAAGCGGGTGCCCAGACACACCCACCGCCACCTGCCTGTCAGAAGGAAGAGGTGCCCTGCGCCCCTCTTCCTCTGCCACTCATCACAGGCAGTGAGTGTTGTCAGAGGGGCATGAAAGAGCAAGCAAGGATGCTGAGCTTTCCTTACTGCCTCCCAAAGACAATCATTATTCCTGGAATGACGATTTGTAAGCTCAACCTAATTACAGCCAAATTGATTAAGAGATGCATAATCTAAGGATTAGCGATCGGGCAAATGCTGCTTAACTCAGCCACCAAGGATTTAACAGAGGAAACAGCTGCGCTGTTCAGGAAGTGCTTTGGAATAAAAGAGTGAGTTTTGCCAGTGAATTCAGCCTTGGTAAAGTTCTTAGCATCATCTCCTTCTTATTTGAACTCCAAGACTTCCTGAGATCAGATGCTCTTCTGAACAGTTCCTGGGCCTGTGGGGAAGTCACAGACACGAGAGACAGGTTGGGGCTCCGGCTTCCTAACAAGGAAGCTGTCTGAATTTTCTTAGCCTCAGACATCCTTCCCCCCAAATATGGATGAGAGCCCAACAGGGATTGCTGTGAGCACTAAATGAGTAGCCACACATCAAGCTTCTAGCACACGGCCTGAGAACTAAGAGGTTTTGATCACTATTTGTTCCTTTCCTTCCTTCCCTTGTCTTGTAGGTTTATTATAAACTTTTTAAAGCAGCATGTTTGTTTGTCCACTGAACTACTTAAGTAAATGAAATGTTTATCCTTTTCAGAAAAGAAAATTTTCTTCTTTTGTTATATTTCACATCATATTAGCAACCTTACCAGAAAGCCTAAGAATAATGATATGAAAAGCAGAAAGCAGTGTGAATATTTGTGTGTGTTCTCCCTGTAAGTTAAAAAGTTATTCTTTTTTATGACAGTGTGCTTGGTTTTTTTTTTTTGTGGAAAAATGTAGGACCAAGAAGAGAGGCAAGGGATCCGGGGACGGGAAGAGAGAGCTCATGATAGTGTGCAACAATGGTAACACTTAAAACCCTTAACATCAAGGGTGATGGGAGCAGTTGCTATTACTTAAATAATAAGAGTAAAAGATTACTTTTAAAAATGCATTCTCGGGGCTGGAGCGGTGGCTCAGTGGTTTCGGCGCTTGCCTGGCAAGCACGAGGACCCGGGTTCAAACCCCAGCACCACGTACACAACTGAGTGTTGGAGCAACTAAGGCCATGTGAAAAACTAAATAAAGTTGTTTCTCTCTTTCTCTCTCTCACTGTTTCTCTCTCTTTAAAAAAAATAAAATAAAATAAAAATGCATTCTCTTTTATTGTTTATTCTATGTAGGAGCTGTCTCCATGTCAAGCAGAAATATATGAACATCCACTCTGACTTCATTTTATAGATTTTCAAATCAGAAAGTAACAAATTTCTTGCCTGTTTATACTAAATCTCTTTTTAAGCCCACGGTGAATTGGATAAATGCTCTGATATTAGGCCATTAGGCAGAATTTCCCCTGATAGCCATTTTTCAAGTCCTCCTCTGCCTTTGTCTCCATTTATGCCCATGAAACACACAGCCAGTGGGGGCCCACTGGCCTCTAGGGCGGGATCTTCCTATTTTTTTTCTGCCTGTCCCATCCGCTGAGCCTCTCCAGCCTCCCCAGCCTCCCCTGCTCAATGCACTAAGGTTCAGCAAAGCCTCCAGCCCTGAAGCTCCGTCCTGCCCGAGCCTCCTCTCAGGCCCACTAACCCACCCCTTGGCTTCTCTGCATCTGAGCTGATCTGTCCTGGACCACAGGAGGACTCCACACGTGTGTACTGAAGAAAGGACACTGAGCTATGAAGGAACCTGCTTGCCGAAAGAAGCGCACACTCTTCAGACCTGGGCTCACCCCAAACATTTGTTCTTTAATCATTTCTGCTTGTGGTTTCAATTAAAGAATAATGACTGTCTCACATGAGTTTCAACTTGTGACGACAGAACTAGTCCGGGCCAAAGCAGCCAATCCCACAGCATTGATCATGTAAAGAGAGCATAATCGTCTAGATTCTTAGAAGAATGCTGGTCATGGAGGCTTGATGAAAAATGGGTCTTAAGCCAGGCGTGGTGACGCATGCCTGTGATCCCAGCAGCTGTGGAGACTGAGGCCAGAGGACTGCAAGTTCCAAGCCAGTCTCAGCAATTTAGCGAGGCCGTCTCGCAGCTGGAGCGAAACCCAGGCTTGGATGAAAGGTAGTCAAACTCATGTATTAGAACCAGAAAAGGCATAGGAACACATAACCACAGATATGTAGGGGGAAGGAAAAGTGGGGGGAGGAAAGGGGGAGAGAGGATAGGGAGGGGTCTAGGGAGACAATCAACAATGCAGCACATTCTTTACCCCCCTAAGAATCCAAATAATACTTATGCGATCATTTAATTCTGGCAAATTCACAACCTAAGCATTTATATCGCTTGTAGGGGTGAAATAAAGAAGAATCAAGAGACTAGGGTGTGGGTAGTGTGGGGGTAATTCTGGTTGAAGAACATATGCATATGATATTGTTTCTTCATATGCATTTATGATTATACAATAACAACTCCTTAATAAAAATAAAAATTTTTTAATGTTTAATAATGGGCTGGAGATGTGGTTCAGTGGTACGAACCTCTGGGTTTAATCCCTGGCACCAAAACAAACAAACAAACAAACATCTTTACAAACTGTTAAGTAGCTCACCTACCAAAGTGCCCAGACTCCCAGGTGCTGCCACAAACTCAAAGGATATGTTAGATCTGTTCCTTGTACTCACAGGGCTTATAATCCAGTGTGAAAGGAAAAGATCCATGAGAGAGCTCAGGCCACTTTCGTGTTAAAATGGAGGTCCTGAGAAAGCACCTCTGTAATTCTGAGAAAAGAATGATTAGTTGGAGCTAAAATGAAAAGAGTACCTAATAAAAAGTTGGAGTCCTCAAAGTACGAAAATACTGTAAAATTCACTTTAACTAGGTTAACAACTGTACCCCTAAGTTTATAATTTAATCCATATTTCATGAAGTCCATAGAACACTTCAGCTGTGTAACACTATATTCTACATCTTTATGAATACCATTAAAAACACATATTCACATGAGTGACAAAGCTGTAACTCAACACTTCAGCACTGGTGGCTTTCAAAGAGTTATAGGATTTTAGAGCTGATTCCAATCACTTTTGAACTCAAATAGAGCCAAACTCTTCTACTTCTTTTTCTAGAAAGTTAAACAATACCTAATGCATTAAAAGTAAGAGAAAAAATTATTATTTTTTTTGCGGGGAGGATTAGAATACTGACCTAGAATGAAGCCCACTTGATCATGATGTATGAGCTTCTTGATGTAGTTTTGGATCCGGATAGCTAGAATTTTATTAAGGATTTTTGCATCTATGTTCATCAGGGAAATTGGTCCGCAGTTTTCTTTTCTTGATGTGTCTTTGTTGGATTTTGGTACCAGGGTTATATTTGTTTCATAGAAAGTGTTTGGGAGGGTTCCAACCCTTTCAGTTTCATGGAAAAGCTTGTAGAGGATCCGTGTCAACTCTGTAAAGGTCTGATAGAATTCTGCCGTGAATCCATCAGGTCCTGGGCTTTTCTTTTTGGAACGTCTTTGATTGCTGTTTCGATTTCGCTACCTGAGATTGGTTGGCCTTATGATCCAGCTATCCCACTCCTGTGTATTTTCCCAAAAGAACTAGTATCGGCTTATTACAGAGATACAGCTTCATCAATGTTTTCAGCAGCTCAATTTACTATAGCTAAACTATGGAACCAGCCCAGATGCCCCTCACTGAATGAGTGGATTAAAAAACTGTAGTATATATATATATTTATATATATGTATATACATATATATACACACAATGGAATTCTACCCTGCTGTTAGGGAGAATGATATCATGGCATTTGCAACCAAATGGATGGAGATGGAAAAAATTATGCTGAGTGAAATATCCCAAACGCAGAGACTCAGGAGCCGAATGTTTTCTCTCATATGTGGAAGCTAGAACAAGACCAGAAACAGACTGGAAGTTGGCCAAGCTAATAACAACCTCAACATGGGTGAATTATTACATGAACAGGAGGAACCTTGCCTATGACGCTGGGGGATGAAGGGAGGTGGGGAGAGTGGGGCAGGGAATGGAGGGACATCGAGGCAGCTGGAAAGAGGGAGTAGGGGGGTTATCAACCCATTGGGGAACCTTCAACTTCCATGAGAAGCCCAACTAACATGGGGGTAAAGCCCAACTAACATGGGGGTAATCCAAAGTGAGGAGACCATGAACTGGTATCAGCCTTGGCTTGCTCTATCATTACGCATTTGTTCATGTATTCATGAATGTATGGCAATGATTCCGTCCTAAATGTATGACTATTAAATGTATGACTATGTATGAATGAGTTAAAAAAAAAAAAGAATACTGACCTAGGCTATGGATCACACAGCTGACTTTTATCAGGGAAAACTGCTTATAAGGTGAGGGTTGAGGAAGGGTTTGGGCACATAGGAAGTCTTTGGTGCTATTTCTGCTATTGGCGATGCTACTGCTGTTAGTATTTTTACTGTGACTACTAATGGAAGTGGCTTCTGCTACTGCTAATACTGTTGCTATGCCATTATCCCAGCTGCAGCTATCACTGTCCTCAGTTCACCAACTCTCTCCACACCAGAGGGCTGGGAACTTACCAGTTGCCCCAGGGTTCTTAACTTGTAGTCCAAAGACCTTTGACTATGTGAACTTGGTGGGAAAAAGGTTTACATCTTTATTTTCACTAACTTCTAAGGAAATTTAGCATTCCTTTCGATTATAAATGCAGATGACAATCCACTGTGACATTAACTGTACCTGTGACTTTGTCACCAGTAGGAATCAGATATTTTCATATCACTTTAAAGTTACTGTTGGGGGCTGGAGCGGTGGCTCAGTGGTTTCGGTGCTTGCCTGGCAAGCACAAGGACCCAGGTTCAAACCCCAGCACCATGTATACACAACTGAGTGTTGGAGCAACTAAAGCCATGTGAAAACCTAAATAAAGTTGTTTCTCTCTTTCTCTGTCTCTCACTGTCCCTCTCTCTTTAAAAAAAATAAAAATAAAAATAAATAAAGTTACTGTTGGGGCTAGAGGGTGGCTCAGTGGTTATGGTGCTTACCTGGCATGCACGAGTATGCAAGTTCAAACCCCAGCACCATACTATGTACACAACAATGTCTCAGAGCAACAAAAGCCACATGAAAAACTAAATAAAATTGATTCTCTCTCTCACTGTCCCTCTCTCTAAAAAAAAACGTTTCTGCAAAAATGTCATGTATCTTCATCAATTCTTCTCACCAGTAGATCGTTATTCCAGACAATAATAAAGAAGCATGTGTATCACTATATCACATATTTGGAGGTTCCTATTTTCATAGCTGAAGTTATAACTTGCTTCCTTTGCAGTCTTATGTATTTTGTTTAATTCATTAAAAAAAAAAAACATTATGTTGAGGGGCTGGAGCAGTGGTTCAGTGATTATGGTGCTTGTCTGGCATGAGCAAGTATGTAAGTTCAAACCCCAGCACCACATACACAACAAAGTGTCAGAGCAGTGAAAGCCACGTGAAAAACTAAATCAAATGAATTCTCTCTCTCTCTCTCACCATCCCTCTCTCTCTTAAAAAAAAAATTTAACAAAACCTCAACCCAGGAATGTTTGTGGGTTGCACTTCACTCATTTTTGAGAAAATATCTGCCAAATACCTGCATCTGAATAAGCAGAGCTTGTCTGTCAGTTGTTCTTTTAAGTAAAAATGGTGTTCCACTGACCAACGGGGCTATGCACTCACCCATATATTTTTACCAAAGACAGCCACCATACTTTGGTGTGCAGCAGAAGAATTTATGCATATTTCCCATGCTGAAGGAATTTTGAATGGGTATTCAAGCATCCAGATTTAATGAAATTAGCCATTTTTGCTGCTTCACCAAAGCATTCTTAAGTGGAATTGTCTCTTCTCCCCTGTGTGTGCATGGAAGTGATAAACACAATGATACATTAGTGCTACATTCTGGTGCCACTACTTTGATTTGTGTTAAGGCACCAGCAGTTTTACCCACCAATGTTTTTACACCATTGATGTGAATGCCAACCTGTTAAAAAACAAATAATATCTTAGTTTCTTATGGAAATGTTTTTGACCTTATAGGCCTCCTGAAAAAGTCTTGGGTAGCCTAGGGAACTGTGAAGTTCACTTTGAATATCTCTTGCCTGCGTCATAGTACATTCTTAATAAGTGTCAGCTATTGTCAGCGTTAGCTATGAGGACTATAATTTCCTAACTAAAAATCTGCATTATGATATCAGCCATGATCTACATAGGAATGGGTAATAGGAAAGGAACACTGCCCCACCTCCCCGAATCACTTTGGTGTGTTTTCATTTTGCCGCATCCTAGAAGTATACACAACATCTAAACATTAAGGTCCATTAAGGTGACAGCCTAAGCCATCATCCCCCTACTGTACCACTTGTCTAAGCCAGTATCCTATCATCGCACAGAGCTTCACACGCATCTGCTGGTTGTTAGATAAAGAAATGATTAAACAAGCCAACAACTTCAAATCTGTCCATTTTGGGCTTGGCAGTAACTCTGGTAGGACAGAGAGTGAAATGACAGATGGTTAGTTTAGTTTTATCTGCTTCTAGGATAAATGCTTTAACTACAGTACCCTTATTTAGAAAAATTAAGTATGTGCTGCATATACCTATAATCCCAGTTTCTTAGGAGTCTGAGGCAGGAGGATTCCAAGTTCAAGGGCAGCCCAGGCAACTTAATGAGACTGTCTCCAATTTTTAAAGAAAGGAAAGAGAGGAGGCAGAGAGATGTAGCTCAGGGCGGTAGAATGCTTGCCTTGTAAACAGTAGAATGCTTGCCTTGTAAACAGGAAATCCTGGGTTCAACCCCAGTATCACAAAAGAAAAGAAAGAAAGGAAAGGAAAGGAAAACTGTATCATAACCAACCGAGGTTACCTTTTTAGGGGAAATAACACTGACTCTTTTCCTTACTAAGAAGATAGCATGGGGCTAGGTATGGTGGCACATGCCTATAATCCCAATGACTTGAGAGACTGAGGCAGGAGGCTAGCAAATATGAGGCCAGCCTCAGCAATTTAGCAAGGCCCTAAGCAACTTAGTAAGATCCTGTCTCAAAATAAAAAAAATAAAAAGAGCTGGGGATGTGGCTCAATGGTAAAGTGCCCCTGGGTTCAATCCCTGGTACCAAAAAAAAAAAAAAAGAAAGAAAGAAAGAAAGTGGGGCTGGTGCGGTGGCTCTGCAGTTAGGGCGCTTGCCCAGCATGCACAAGTACACGGGTTCAAACCCCAGCACCCATGTACACAGCTAAGTGTCAGAGCAACGAAAGCCATGTGAAAAAACTCAATAAAAATTGATTACCTCTGTCTCTCTCTCACACACACTGTCCTGCTCTCTTAAACAAAAAAAAATGGTAAAACAGGCAGGGGTTTCAGGTCAGAAGTAAGATACTTGCCTAGCACATTCAAGGCACTGGGTCTGAATCCCAGCAACACACACACACACACACACACACAGATAACATGTTAATTGTAGAATATATGGAAAGAAAGAAACAAAGAAACAAAGAAAGGAAGAAGGAAGGAAGGAACTATTGATAATTCCACAACTTAGAAATAACCGTTATTGAAATTTTGGTGTTTGTCTCTATTTTAAGGCAAATAAATGAGTTTTTAAAAACGCCTGCTTTGTTACTTCCTTTTTTCATCTAATACTCCACGATACTTCTACTACTCTATTCCTTTCTCTAACGTGACTTAATATGTACATATCACCTATGTGAGTGTGCACAGGAATAATTGGCTAAGTGGTACTGGGTCTGGAATTTAGGTTTTCCCCATATTATTCCTGCCCACTTCATCCTAGACTGGGAGACTATGGTTCTGGGGTGACTTGGAGTGCAGCTGTTCTTGGCCTGGAAGGATCCACTGAGCACTCTACCTTTCCTATCGCTGTCACAAGCAGCCAGCAGAGAGCAACACACCCACAGCAGAGAAAGCCCTGAAAAGCAGAAAAAATAAGAATTGAAAACACCCACAAACACGATGCTTTAAGATGTATCTAGAGAGAAATAAGCTTGGATCGTGCAGCCAAGAAAAAAGAATTCCCCTCCTGGGACACAGCACGGGGAAAGCTCTCCAGGACAGGATGTGTGGCGGCCCATTCAAAGTCAACTCAGAGGCTGCATGAAATGAGTGGGCAGAGACATAAAGACTAAAATAAGTAGGGGCTGAAGTATAAAGAACTCTATTACTACATGGCTGCAAGGGACATTTAGAGGGAGGGTGAGGGCACTCCGAACTGAACTCTGTTTCAGTTCTTTGAAAGCTACGTCTCAATCTTGAACTTTCTCCAAAACTTCAAAGATAGTCAGTGTAGTTTGTTGAATATAAACGAAATGTCAGACAGAGGAGAACACCACCATAGAGACAGAAAGAGTCAGCAGGCAACAGTTGGACTGCAAATAAGAGGGACATGAAGTAGCACGGGATGGCCCCAAAGAAAACTGTAGTCCTTCTCCCTGCCTCCCTGCCCCTCCTCTCAGAATACACGGCGTATTCTAACTTGTACAGTAAATCACAAGTCTGGGAACAGTATGTGATTTCTGAATTTCAGAAAGGTGGGAGAGGTCATTTCTCCACTCCACATGGTTCAGTGGCTTAACTAAGATTTAGAGAGTTCCCACTTCTGAGCTCTTGCAATGAAGTATTTAAAAAAAATCTAATCCCTCATACCAGTATTCTCCATCCTAAATTTACACTTAATTTATGCTTCTCGGCTCCATTATTCCTCCAAGGTCATTCTTCCAACTAAATCTGACCACTCCATCCAAGCCAATCTGCCCACAAATCCTGATCTCATCTTGCCTCAATTCTGCCTCCAAGTACTTACATGTGTAATTTCCCGGGGTGTTTGTCTTCTTTTGTGCTATTAAGTCCTTCCCACATCAAAATGCACCTGCTGCTTAAATGAGCCCACTCGGTTCTGTGGTTGCTTTCCGGTACTGGGGTTGGAACCCAGGGCCTCACGGTGCTAGGCAAGTAAGTGCTCTACCGCTGAGCTACATCCCAGCCTCCCGCTCTGTTCTGATCATTCATTTATTGCAGTTGTTTTAAAGAACATAAGGTTTTCCTGTTGTCATTGGCCTATTGAGCTCAGATTGTTTCAGTTATTCCTCAATGACTTTGTAAGTTTCTTGAGGGCAAGCTCCTCTAACTTTTTTGTTTCAAGAAAATCGAAGGCAGGGGGGAAAATGAAGAAAGGGGAAGAAAGAACAGAGGCATACAAATGGGACAAAGAAAGAAGGACAAAAGATAAATCTGACAGCTTCTATTTCTAATATATAAAATGAAAATGAGGACATGGAACTGCTTTGGGAAGGTCGTATCAACATAAGTCTAATTCTAATGATCACTCAGCTAAGGACTGCAATTTCCAACCCTTCCACATCCCTCTTACCACCCTCAATTTTATTTTTTTGGTAAGAGATTGAACCCAGGGTTGCTTAACCACCTGGCTACATCCCCAGTCTTTATATATATATATTTTTTTTTTTTTTTTGAAGCGGGATCTCCCTAAGTTGCCCAGGGTCTTGCTCAATTGCTGAGGCTGGCTTTGAACTTGTGATCCTCCTGCCCCAGCCTCTGGGATTATAGGCGTGTGCCACTGTGCCCAGCTTACCACCCTCTATTGTCTTATCTCTGTCTTTCTGATTATTTCTTTTCTTTTTTAAAGAGAGAGAGGAACAGTGAGAGAAAGAAAATTAATTTTTATTTAGTTTTCCATCTGGCCTTTGTTGTTCTGACACTCTGTTTTGTATGTGGTGCTAGGGTTCAAACCCACGTCCTTGTGCATGCCAGGCAAGTGTCAAAACCACTGAGTCACCACTCCAGCTCCTCTGGTTGCTATTTGTTTATTATTATTATTTTTTTAATGCAGATTCTGATGCAGCAGATCAGAAGTGAGGCTTCAGATTCTGCCTTTTCTTTTTTTGAGAGAGGGACATTGAGAGAGACAGAGAAAGAGAGAAACAACTTTATTTAGTTTTTCACATGGCTTCCATTGCTCCAATACTTAGTTGTGTACATGGTGCTGGGGTTTTGAACCCGGGTCCTCATGCTTGCCAGGCAAGCGCTGAAACCGCCAAGCCACCGCTCCAGCCCACTGGTTGCTATTTCTAACAGGCAATTCTAAATCTGGTGGCCAACCTATTCAACGCTGCAACTCAGGGGCTGGGGGTGTAGCTCAGAGGTAGGTGCAGCACTTGCCTAGAACGTGCGAGGCCCTGGGTACAATATCAAAAACAGAAGAGCAGAAACAAAATTGCGACTCACCTCATCCCCTTTGCCCTGTTCCACTTTTTCCTTTTTTATGCCTTTATCATCGTTAATGCCCGACACAGTTTGCTTGCTGTGTCTATATCATTATTGCTTCCCCACCTCATCCAATGCCAACTCCAAGCAAGCTCTGCAGCAGCTAAGACCATCAGCTCTTCTGTTCACTAGCTGCAGCCCTGTTCAGCTGACTGAATGGCAGGCTCTCTGCGAATGTTATATACATGTTCGGGGTGGGGGTGGGAATTAAGTATACAACAGAGGCACAGGGATCAGTGGAAAAAATTTCAATGACATCACATGCCTGCATTACTGGCCACCTAAAAGCGGATCGGTTTTGACCGAAACTAAACTAAACACAAGATAACTGAGGTTGCAGAGCATAGGCAGAGCTTCCCACAGGGAGGGGCAAGTGTGGACTCCACCACAGGCCCCCAGAGGGGCTAGGTGTTAACCAAATGAAATGGCGCTAAGGGGCGACAGGTGGCCACTCTGGCTTAGGGACCTTAACTCTGCTTCCTCACTCATAGTGAAAACCACAAAGTGCCTATTAAGGGCCTGGCTGTCCCAAGAACTCTCTCCAGGCAGGTCTCAGGTTTCCCTCCAGAACCTCTGCTCCAGCTGGCTGTGCGGTGTCCCTCAGCTTCCCACTCCATCGCCCTCCTCTCCCTGCTCTTCCTTTGAAGCATCAGATTCAGTCAGCCTCTGTGATTCCTAACTCATTGGTTTCCCTTTTCTTCCACCCAGTCCCCTTGTTTGTCTAGGAAAGTTTATACAGCTTTTAACAGCCACAGCAAGGCTGGGCATGGTGGTGCACACCTGTAATCCCAGCATCTCAGGAGGCTGAGGCAGGAGGATCACAAGTTCAAAGCCAGCCTCAGCAACTTCAGAGGCCCTAAGCAACTTAGTGAGACCCTGTCTCAAAAAAAAAAAAAAGGTTCTAGGGATGTGGCTCAGTGATTAAGCACCCCTGGGTTCAATCCCCAGTACAGTATCAAAAAAGTAAATAAGCAAATAATAAAGAGTGAGAAACAGTCTTGCAACGACCTCAGCAATTCCTCTCATGGTGCCCAGAGCAGTCAAATCAGCAGATGTGGATTCAAATGCTAGTTTTGCCACCTACTAGTTGACTGACCTAAAGAAAAATTTGACTCTCTGAACCAAACTTTCCTTTTCTTCAAAATGGGTTAGACAGGTACGATGGTGTACACCTCTAATCCCAGCTACTGGGGAGGCTGAGGAAGGAGGATTGCAAGATTCAAGCCACCCTACATAATGGAGCAAGACCCTGTCTCAGATTTTTCAGAATAATAAATAAAAAGGACCAGGGATGTGGCTCAGTAGTAAATGCCCCTGGGTTCAATCCCTGATGCCACCAAAAAAAAAAAAAAAAGGGACTTCAGGACATATCACCCCAAAATACATATAGCACCTTAGCATTTGAGAAAACAGCAGAATAGGAAGGTTCCGCTCATCTTCTCCACCCTTCTCCCTTGAAGCAGACTATCAGAGAATTCTCTGGCCTTCCTCTCAAGTAGGTCACAAGACCCTCATTCCAGAGGAGTCCTCCCTACACATGGAAGAGAGGAGTGCCCTCATCTCTGAAGATGCAGGGACGCAGGGAACAATCCAAGTGCTTGGTTTGGATCTGGAATGTCCCCCAAAGGCCTGTGTGTTAAATGCTTGGTCCCCCGTGTGGTGCTACTGTGAGGTGCTGGGACTTTTATGAGGTGAGGCCTGGTGACAGGTGCCCAGGCTATTGGGGGTCTACTCTTGAAGGGCACAGTGGGACCCCAGCCCCTGCCCTTCCATGACCTGAGCAATTTTGCTCCTCTATACCCTTCTGCCAGGATACACTGCTTTACCACAGCCTCAAACAGCAAGGCCAACTAATCATGGATGGAAATCTCCAAAACTATAAACCAAAAATAAATAATTTCTCTCTATTAGTTGACTACCTCAGATATTTGTTATAATGATGGAAAACTAACTAACACACGAACAAATGGGCTTGGCTAAATTCTCCCCTCTTCATTACCATTAAATTAGATTCTTTTGTCCTCCAATCAGATTTCTGCACAAAAAAACAAAAACAAAAACAACCCTCCCCAAATTCCCATGTTTTTAAAGAGAGGACAGTGAGAGAGAGAGAGAGAGAGAGAGAAACAATTTTCATTGAGTTTTCCACATGGCTTTTGTTGCTCTGGCAACTCAGTTGTATACGTGGATGCTGGGGTCCAAACCGATGCACTTGCTCATGCCGGCCAAGCGTGGCAGCTGCAGAGCCTGCCTTCCAGCCCCAATTCCCATGCTTCTTAAGGCTCTTCCTTTCTGAAAGCTCCCATGTCACAGAAAACTTTTTTTTTTAAAGAAAGAGTAAGAGAGAGAGAAGAGAATCAATTTTTTATTTATTCTTTCATCTGGCCTTTGTTTCTCCAACACTTAGTTGTGTATGTGGTGCTGGGGTTTGTACCTGGTTCGTCTCGCATGCCAGGCAAATGCTCCAACCGCTGAGCCACTGCTCCAGCTCTGTCACTGAAAATTTATATCAAATAAATCTATATGCTTTTCTCTGAACCCTGGGGTGCTTAAACACTGAACTACATCTCCATCCCTTTTTGCTTTTTATTTTGAGACAGCGTCTCTCACTTAAGTTGCTTAGGGCCTAAGTTGCTGAGGCTGACCTTCAACTTGTAATCCTCCTGCCTCAGCCTCCCAAATTGCTGGGATTACAGGTGCATGTACCATGCCCGGCTCATGTTAATCTATCTGTTATAAAGTTCTCAGCCATGAACCAAGTGATGGGTAAGAAAAAAATCTTTTCTCACCTACAGAGGCAAACTTCCTTCTCAAGGTTACCGTGCACACTGGCCACTTTTCCCCATCTCAAGTGAAACTACCTTAAAGTGAGCTTAAAAATGTTAGATCTTAGCTGGGCATGGTGGTGCACACCTATAATCCCAGTGGCTCAGGAGGCTGAGGTAGGAGGAGTCCGAGTTCAAAGACAGCCTCAGCAACTTAGTGAGTCCCTAAGCAACTTCGTGAGGCACTAGTTCAGTCTCAAAGATCTAACAATACTTATATGATGCATTGAGAAGTCCCAAAGAGAATATTTCCACTATGCCTAGAAAAACCTGGCCTCTGAAATCAAGCCTGAATGAGTCAGTCCAGCTACTTCCTAAGCCACAACCTTGGTTAAGTTATTTTTCCTCTCCCTCACTGGAGGAATGGTTCTATAACCTATGGTACATATATACCATGGAGTTCTACTCAGCAATTAGAAACGATGATATTGCAGCCTTTGCAGGTAAATGGATGGCTATGGAAGAAATTATGCTGAGTGAAATCAGCTTAACCCAGAGATCCAAGGATCGAATGTCTCCACTCATCTGTGGAGGCTGGAAAAAGACCTGGCCATTGAGAAAGGAGGTCTATTATCACGTTTTAAATCCGGATAAGGTGTAATGTCATACACCTAATACATTTTTAGAGATGTTGTGGGAAGGAGAAGGCAGGGATAAGGGTTGGTAATTGGGGGCTCTTGGGGATAAATCTAATCTTCAGAATCTATACACATATTATATTATTTCATTAAAAGATTGCGTGATTGTTCAACAAATAAATTTCTGAATAAAAAAATTTAAAAAAACTTATTTTTCCTCACCTGTAGTAGAAACATGTAACAAATTTTTGCAAACATGTCATAAGGATCAAAAACAGATAATGTACTCACAGTGCTTGGCACAGCCTGGTACCCTTTTGGGTTTTAGGGATTAATAGCTGTTATTATTTTTATTTGTCCATTTAAAAATAGTTTTAAAGAAAGCTGAACAAATTGTAGATTTTTATATTTTTTTATTTATTTTTTTAAGCAACCAGATTTTTTTTTTTCTTAAGAGAGAAGGACAGTGAGAAAGAAAGAGAGAGAATCAATTTTTATTGAGTTTTTTCACATGGCTTTCATTGCTCTGACACTTAGTTGTGTACGTGGGTGCTGGGGTTTGAACCCATGTACTTGAGCATGCTGAGCAAATGCTGTAACCACAGAGCCACCGCTCCAGCCCCAAATTGTTCATTTTTAGATATTAAAAAAAAATGAGTAAGCAAAGCTCTAAAAAAAAAAAAAAAAAAAAAAAAAGTCCTGTCTTACAGAAGCTGGGACACAAAGCAGAATGATTTGTTCTCTAGACCTGCCCCTCTTGGCATAAAATTTGTGTCTCGTTGGAGGACCAGCCTGTTCAGCAGCAGCCGCTGACTGGACTCAGAGGCCTGCCCTTCACAGCTCTTACGTCATGATTCATGGACTCTCCGGCTCCTTCTGACTGCCTGCAATTACTTGTGACAAATGACTCTTCAGTGTATTGTCTGCTTTACCGTTTCAAAACGTTTCCATGGTTCACAGATAAGTCATCCGATGTGTACCGTGCTGTCTCTCCAACAGCAAATGCAGGCATCCAGGGACCCCTCCCAAAATCCCACCCAGCTCTGCAGCTCTGCCCCTCACAGCAGGAATCTCTCCAGGACATACAAAGAAGTTCCATACAAGCATCACAATTAGCTATGAAAATAAACAAATATGATGTGTGCGTGTACACAAACCCCTTTGGTATGTAAAACTATAGTGAAAAATAAGAACTTGCTTTAAAAAAAGGAAAGAAAAAGTAAAAGCTACACCATATAAATGAATAGCTCGCTATCTCGGATTGGACAGGGCTACTCTACAACCTAATGCAAGAAATTCTAAATAGTTCAAAATGTTCCATGACGCAAATTAAACAAATGAGACCCATCTTCTGCTTTCAACCTGGGGTTTATATAGGGACATGAGGGAGTGCGGGAATTTTCATAATTAGGCTGTTGCAAGGGGAAGGTTGCCAGGGAAGGGCCCTTGTGGTAGCCACCTGTATTCTTCGAGGTGACTGTTCCATATTGAACCAAGAATTGTTAGGATTCCCAAACCAAATAGCGATTTCCTTTATTTGTCTGATGATGAAGTACTGTTTGGAGTTTAAGGTCAGTTGAGTCAGAGTGATGTAAGGTGACTCTCATTCTAAGATGGAGGATATGTTTCAAAATGGCATTGCTGAGGTCAAGTTCTACCTAATGCATACATGTGAATAATTGTATGTAATATGTAGTGAGTCCACAGATATTAATAAGTTTTAAAACACTGAATAGCTAGGAACAGTGGCACACACCTTACCCTAGAGGACTTGATGGCTGAGGCAGGAGTTCACACACAAGTTTAGGGCCATCTTGGGCAATTTAGCAAGACCTTATCTTAAAATAAAATAAAAAGGGCTGGGATGTAATTCAATGATAAAGTACCCCTGGGTTCAGTTCCCAGTACTAAAAAAAAAGGAAAAAAGGAAGTCTAAAGAAACATGATACCTTGATGAAACCTTGTATATTTATTTTTATGCTGAGTTGGATGAGGAAGGGAATCATTGTGAAATCTGATTGGACAAACAAATGTTCTAATGGGAATTAAGCAAAGGATGGGGGTGGACTTGGCAGGCCTGTTTGTTCAGAGCCTTCAGTGTCCCTTCTTCAGAGATAAGGACGACTCTCTGGAATGAGAATCTCATCTGCTTCAGAGAAGTGTGAGAGAAGGTCGGGGAGAGACCTTCCTGCTTCTGCTGTTCTCCCAAATACCACAATGCCTGATTCTGAGTCCTGTGTGTGTGTGTGTGTGTGGGTGTGTAGTTGTGCATCTACCCATTCTTCTATACTTGTTTATCTATTCTGAGATTGAACCCAGGGCCTCACAAATGCTAAACAAGAGCTCTTCTGCTGAGCTAAGAATTCTTTCAAAGGGATCTGATCTTTCCCCCGGAACACAGTTCTCCCAGAGAGGCCTCTGGACCCTCAACATCAGCACCATGCGGAAGTGTTAGGAATGCAAATGCCCCTGCTCACCCAGGTTCCCCTATCCAGAAGCTGTGGGGGTGGGCCCAGGAGGGCCTCTCTACAGCGCCAACTCTGAGCACCTCTGCTCTAAAGTCACAGAAAACACACTGGATAAAAGAATGTGTTACATAATCCCATGTGGGTGCAAACAGACAAAATTAGAGTGTGGGAAATTCTATGTGATCAATTCTCCATTTTCCTCAACAAATAAATGATTTGATGGGGGAGAAAAGGAAGGGAAAGTATTAAAGGTTAAAGGAGACTTAAGAGACAGAACAGCCAAATCAATGTGTGGATCTTACTTGAATCTTGTTTCAATCAAATCAACTGTAAAAAGATGTTTTGAGACAATTAGGAAAAGTCGAACATGATATTAAGGAATTATTATTTGTTTTATTGTGTGTGAATATTGTAATAGGATTATGACTTTTAAATAGCTTTAAAATCCTTATCTGTTAGAGATTTTTCAAAACTATTTTTTAAATAAATGAAGCAAATATGGCAAAATATTAACAGCTATAAAACCTAGGTGATAAAAATTGGAATTTGTTCTATTGTTCTTTCTACTTTGCTGTTTCCTTTTGAAAATTTTCCTATAAAATTAAAAGCAAACAAACAAAAACCTCAAAACTTTTAGCCAGTAATTTCTATTTTAAAAAACTATCTTGGGGGCTGGAGCAGTGGCTTGGTGGTTACAGCGCTTGCCCAGCATGCACAAGTACACAGGTTCAAACCCCACCACCCACCTACACAGCTAAGTGTCAGAGCAACGAAAGCCATGTGAAAAACTCAATAAAAATTGATTCTCTCTGTCTCTCTCTCACACACACTGTCCTTCTCTCTTTAAAAAAAAAAAAAAAGAAGAAGAAGAACAGAAAAAGGGGCTGGAGCAGTGGCTCAGCAGTTTCAGCACTTGCCTGGCAAGCGCAAGGACCTGGGTTCGAACCCCAGCACCACATACACAACTAAGTGTTGGAGCAATGAAGGCCATGTGAAAAACTCAATAAAGTTGTTTCTCTCTTTCTCTGTCTCTCTCACTGTCCCTCTGGCTTAAAAAAAAAAAAAAAAAAAAAGAAAAGAAAAGAAAAAAACATTACCTTAAGGAAATAGTCAGTCTCAGAAAGATTTGTCTGTAAGGATCTTTGTTACAGCATTATTTATATGAGAAAACTGGTAAGATTAGTCCAAATGTCCCAAAACAGAAGAAAGGTAAAATAAATCATGAGACTTCCATGTAAGAGAATATGATACAGTTATTGAAAATGTTATGAAGGACAAGATACAATAAAACACTGTGCTTGGGGCTGGAGCAGTGGCTCAGTGGTTACAGTGCTTGCCTGGCATGCCCGAGGACCCAGGTTCAAACCCCAGCCCCACATACACAATGAAGTGTTGGAGCAACGAAAGCCACGTGAAAAACTAAATAAAATTCATTCTCTCTCCCACTGTTCCTCTCTCTTAAAACAAAAACAAAACAAATAAACAACAAAAAAAAAAACCCACTGCGCTGATTCTTGTTTAGTAAAAGACAAGAAGGAAATATATAAAAATGTTGAGCGTGGTTGTCCCTAAATATTTTCATTACGATCATATGTATTTTCTTTTCTGTAACTTTCCATATTTTTCCATGTTATCTATACTACTTATGTACTCTTTAAAAACATGAAAACATGATGGGGAAGATGGGGGAACCATTCCAGAAGCCGATGTTATTCCTACACTAGATACCCATTTAACACATGAGTTCTTCTGGGGGAAACTGCATTAGATGAAACCCATAGTAGCTTATCTATGTGTTAGCATTACCCCTGGTTATCAAAGTTTATACACAATGATTGCTACATTTTTGACAATGTTTCCCCCTCATCTGTATTCTGTATCGCAATATACTTCTAATAAATGTGGAAAAAAAAAAACAACAAATGATCACACGTAAAAAAAA
>PVKS010006974.1:0-75358 GCA_004027875.1 Aplodontia rufa | reverse complement strand
CCCACACCCCACTCACACTCACACCGAGGCCCAGCTACAGCCAGCACTAGAAAATGAAGATGTCTGCCCTTTGGTCACTTGTTTGGAAGATTCTCGAAGTGCGGGACTGTGGAAGGTGGTATCTATTTGAGTCTTTTTTTTAATTATTTTTTTAGAGAGAAAGAGAGAGAGAATCAGTTTTTATTGAGTTTTTCACATGGGTCTCGTTGCTCTGACACTTAGTTGTGTATGTGGTGTGCGTGGTGCTGGGGTTTGAACCCGCGTGCTCGCATATGCCGGGCAAGCACTGTACCGCTGAGCCACCGCTCCAGCCCTTGAGTCCTTATTCTTGCTAATTTCACCAAGTTGTTAATTTTTTAATTTATATCTTTGTCAAGCAAACTGTGGCTGTTTTACTTAACAATTGATCAAACCCCTTTTATTGAATAATATGTTTTTCTTCACACATTTAAACCGTGATTTCTGTCTCACCCTAACATCATGTGTATAGTTGATTCTGAACTTTCTGTTCTTTTTCTCTTGTCTTTTTTTGTGCCAGTATTACAAAATTTGAATCCTTACACCTTCAATTCACATCCTTTTGGCTGTACTAACTCTCCCTCATCATTAGTGAAGAAATTATCCCTGAGCCTTATTTTAGGTCACGTGGCTTGGCTTCGGCTTTAAAAACTGGCAAGCTAAGGACACAGAGTCCGGAAGACCGAGTGTGGAATTAGCCAGGAAAGGGGCTGCACCGCAGAGGGGAGCACTAGAGCTATGAGAAAGAGGCAGAGAGGTGCGGACCAACTGCCCGCAGGAATCCTGCTCAGGCTGGCTTTCACAGGAGTGCTGAGCGCAGCAGGCCTTGGGCCCCACTTTGAATGTAACCCAGACATCTTCAGAGATGTTCTCTCAGCTCCTGCAGCGGAGCCCGCTCACCTTCCCGCACCATCAGCCCAGGGCCCTGGGGACGCAGGAATGAAGTTTACATTGCTGGCGATGTGAGAATGAGCTAACAAGGGACGTTCTCCAGCGGCTCTGGACTTTATCATAAAGTCAAAAGCCTGGCATCAAGTTGAATTTTAATCACATGATCTGAGTTTACGGTGTGGACCGCGCTGACAGCTACAGATGATTTCCCTCCACAGAACTGCCACTAAAGCTTCCAGCTCAAGATGGCATCCTAACCTTTTGTAGTTTCCACATCCCTTGCACCACCAAACCCCACTGAAACGACCTATCGGAATAATCAGGGAAATTCCCCACAGCCACAGAGAACTGAGACAAGGAAGCATCCAAAGCCTACGTCCTTGATCATCTGCAGTAAGAAATGGTGCCAGGAAACAATCGGGCCGCGAGAAACGGACAGTTGCGTCCATCTTCTGGCGAGCGCTAAGGATTAGTGGTTCAGTTCAGTCCTGCTGCAGCTGGCGGAGGCGTCAGGCGGTGTGAGTGCCCAGAGTCAGGGCAGGTGGAGGCTCAGCGCCCCCAGCTGGCCATGGGCCTCCATGGCAGGTGGCAAACGGGAGGTCCCTTGCTGGGCTTCCCAAGCTCCAGCACAAGTCTACACAGAGAGGTCAAGATGCTCTCCTCTGGGACTGGACTCCCCTATAAGGCTAAAATAACTCCAAAGATGGAAACAGGGCCCACAATGTACCCAGGTAAGGAAGGGGGACCTCTGCGAAACACATGTTCTAAACTGGATCCGAGGAGATAATTCCTTCCTCATGACTTTCACTGAGGTGACCTCTGGGAGAGGTGGAGAGAATTCTGAAAGTCTTATGCACCCAACTACCAAGCAGCACAGGACAAAGGCACAGTAAAGACTCGACACTGAGGAAACTAGAACGTTGTTTCCTGCGCATCGATTCTGGGAGGAGAAGTCCGCAAAATAAGAGAAGAATCGAGAGAAGGGGAAGACGTGAAATTCTGGAACCAATGGAAAGAAAATAAAAGGGTCAAGCTGGACAGCCCAGAATGCCAGAATCAATGTGGTTACACATGGGGCATGCAAGGCAGCCCCTGGGTGGAGGTGTGCACCCCACCGTGTGCAAAGACAGCCCCCAGGTGGGACACGTGCAAAGGCAGCCCTAGGATGGGACAGGTGCCAGGCAGCCCCTGGGGTAGACGTGTGCACCTGTGGTTCTGACAGAAACATCACTCCAGAGCACAGGCGCACACCCCTACATCTGTCAGATGATGCAGGAAAGCCAGCACAACAGCAACGTGGCGAGAGTTCACAGGAGAAAGTACCCAGCGACCACCGACATCCCAAGAGGTGCTCGAGGGATCAGTCACTGGGGCAGTGCAAATCCGATGGCATTCCACTCCACCCACCAGCAGTGGTGTTAGAAAGCACGCCAGACACTCTACGGGTATGGAGCAAGTGTGGCTTCCGTGCACAGCTCCAGGAGGAGAACTGTTTCCACCACCTTGGAAAACTGCTGTAAAGGGAGCAGCAAGCCTGGGGTCAAAGGTTTGGAATCCCAGATCTGGGCTCTTCCTGTTTACCAGAAATGTCTTCCATACCTCCATGCATTGGGAACTGCTGTGTGAGAAGATCTGGCATAATGTCCATCAGGGTCCCATCAGAAAAACATGACACTCGGGCTTGCCACATGCAGCCACACCCCCAGCTGAGACCTGGTGCTGTGACCCAGTGCTTTGTCCTCACCCACAGTCCCTCTCCTTGTTGCCATCCCAAGGAGGTCACACTCACCATCTGCAGAGTTGCGGCTTTTGGCTCCGCTGGGTTAGAGGTCCTGCTTCCCAGCCAGGGCACTGTGAGAGTTCCAGCAAAGCTGAGGCCACCTTGTCTGGGGCTCCTCAGGTCCACAGACCAACACGAAAATACAGGAGTTGACCTGGGTGCTAGCTAGCTCCTTGCGGGGGGACTTTCCTGCACACCATGGGAACAGGAGCTGCTCCTGGGCTCTAGCTTGCTCCTTGCAGGGGGACTGTCCTGTGCACCGTGGGGACAGGAGCTGCTCCTGGGCACTAGCTTGCTCCTTGTGGGACTGTCCTGCGCACCGTGGGGACAGGAGCTGCTCCTGGGCTCTAGCTAGCTCCTTGCAGGAGGACTGTCCTGCACACCATGGGGACAGGAGCTGCTCCTGGGCTCTAGCTAGCTCCTCGTGTGACTGTCCTGTGCACCGTGGGTACAGGAGCTACTCCTGGGTTCTAGCTAGATCCTTGCAGGGGGACTGTCCTGCGCACTGTGGGGACAGGAGCTTCTCCTGGGCTCTAGCTAGCTCCTTGTGGGACTGTCCTGCGCACTGTGGGGACAGGAGCTGCTCCTGGGCTCTAGTTAGCTCTTTGTGGGACTATCCAGCACACTGTGGGGACAGGAGCTGCTCCTGGGCTCTAGCTAGCTCCTCGTGGGACTGTCCTGCGCATCGTGGGATGTTCACTGTTGGTCTCTGCCCTCTAACTGCCAACCACTCTCCCACCACCTCTGGGATAACGTGAAGGTGCCCAGACGTTGACCATCCTTTGGAGGACAGAATGACCAGCGAGAAGCACTGGCAGAAGGGCAGAGATCCAGCATCTTCAGTCTGCTTTCGCTCTGCTCTGAGGTGGATTTGCTGTGTCCTGAGGCTGCTTCCTGCTGGGCCGCAGCAAAGGCCAGGACTCTAGGTCAAGACTGCTTCCATTGTCCAAGGCACTTGAGGCCACCTGCAGGCCGTGCCCCTGCACTGAAGGCAGGCTTTCCTGTAAAATTATTGAAAAGGCAGAGTTGTGTTTTCTTAATACCTTTAAAATTCTTTGTGGGCACTTGGTATTGAGTGAAGAACCTGGCATGGCTTCCAGCCGTGTGAGGTCAAGTTCCTGACCTTGCGGATGGAGAACTGTCTGGTGATGTCGAGGCTCAGTGCGTGTGAAGGCCCCGCAGTGCCCTCGCCTGCACTTCTGCTCTGAGCGGTGGCCTTTCCTCCCTCCTGCTCTGCGTTCCCGCACTTGCACATACCACAATGGATGGGGCCGGCAGGCGGGGAGCCGGGTCCCTGTCGCTCCCTGTGCCCATGGTTGTCCTCATGAGCTGGGCAGAGCCCACAGCCTTGCACAATGCAACCGAGCCTGAGTTTGCGTAAATGTCTCCTGATCCACAGAAGAGCCCGCCAGGCCAGACAGGTGTGGCTTGCAGAGGGAGGTCGTGTGGAGTGTTGCCCACCCGCTCAGGTTGGCAGAGCAGGCAGGCTGGGGGCAGGGTGATGGTGACTGCAGCAGTGACCTTGCTTCAGGGTTTCTCTGAGAGAGCCTTGGGGACATGGCTGCTGCGCAGAGGGCAGCAGTGTGCAGCTGCGCACACTGGCACCAGGCTTGTGCAGGCGGACCCCGCGTCACACACATGGCGCACTCAGTCTTACACGCGCACACATACTTCCACACACTTGTGCATGCACAGGTTCTCACGCGCACTCGCACCCTCACCCTCTCACACGCTCCCGTGCTCCCACTCTGCCTCCATCCCCAGGAGCGCCCACCCCTGCGGCCTCCATGACTCAGGGCCCCAGCAGCCAGCGGCACCACATGACGGCTCTGGCGCAGGCTCTTCCTGCCGCCTTGCCCTGCCATGACTCACAGCCTCTCGCCTGCCCAGCCACTTCAAGAAGCTGGACCCGTTCCAGGTGCTTTCTTGGGCAGCAGAGGACGTGCAGAGGGGAGCGGTGGAAAGGAAAAGGGGGGAGTTGTTGGCGAGCAATTGAGAAGGGGTGGAGGACCTCCACGGGAGGCCAGCATGCGCACCCCTGTGAGGGCCTCTGGGCACCCTGCAGACAAGAGGCAGCAGAGGCATCATGTGAGGGAGCCCAGGGTCCAAAGTGGGTGCTCTGCACTGGGCAGGGCCCAGGCCTCCAAGCCCGGAGCCCACTGCTGCCCACAGGGTCCTGGGAAGGTGTCCTGCCCCAAAGAAGGGGAACCTGCCACGCTTTGCTCTCAACCCTGCCCAGCAGGCTGTTCAGAGCGGCACTTCACAGTTTGGACCCGCTGCTGAGCTACTCATGACCTCCCAGGGAACAGGAGACTGCAGGAAGGAAGACGTCGCAGCCTGGGGACAGCCTGCGTCTGAGAGCTGCTGATGCCACCCAGACAGGGATGAAAGGAACAGAGACTCCCAAGTGTGGCCCTCATGGTATTCGTTAAGATGCTTTTCAAGGCCCAGGGGAGAGTAGAACATTTTAATTGCCAGAAATGCACAAAATCAGGAGACTTAAGCCCAGACTAAGCAGAGGCATCGAAGCAATTAGAGGTCAACCTTCGGACCAGACCAACCGTCCTGCTTTCAGACGCTAATGAGAGGGGCAGGACCCCCGGTTAATGCCAGCAGGTCTTGCCACAGGGTGGGAAAGCATGGTCCTTGGCCAGGGATAATCCTGGACTGCTCTGCTTTCCCCTGAGAACTGAGAGGAATGACCCAAAGTGTGAGCCAGGGCAGGGGCGAGGCCCAAGTCCAGCCTTCAGCTAGATCCTGTGGACAAGAAAGCCCCCTGTCCCTGTCCCTGGCAGGGACAACAATGCTCAGGAAGCAGCGGAGGTGAGGTGGAAGTCTGTGTCTCCTGCCTGGGTACAGCGGGAGGAGGGTAAGATTTCCAGAGAGATGCCGTCTAGACTGAACTCGACAGCACGGGTTCTCAGTTCACAAGGAAATGGAGAAAGGTGGTGGGGCCTCAACTGAACAGGGCGGCAGGGAGAGGCACAGGTCTGAGCAGCACGGGAGCATGTGTGCCCACCAGCACGCAGAACAGGAGCACGGGCCTGAGCTCGCCCCGGCTCTCATTCGAGACCGGGGCTCTGCAGGCCAGGCTCGGGCCTGATCAGGAGTGGAGAGATCAGAAGGTCCTGGCCCGATCTTGGTCCTCAGAAGGCAGAGGACCCAGTGTGGCTCTGATGAGGGTTGTCCCTTCTGCTTAGGGCCAGCCTGGAGCCAGGTGCTCTCTACACCTGCATCCCCTTAAAATCTGGAGAGAAGTCCTGGCCCCATTATTGCTCAAAACTCCAGGGCCCTCTCTGCCCCCCTGAGCCCCCATAAGGACCCTGGTTCAAGGTCCAGTCTACATGGGAGCCATTTATCAGCCCCTGAAAGAAGCTGAGCCCTGGGGGCTCTTGGGAGGGCCCAGGAGAGAACGTGGGGCAGGGCAGATTGAGCTGCTGTCACTGGCTGCCCACCCACGCCTGCTCCCCAGTTCACAGAGACCAGGTGGGACCCTGCTTTGTGGTGAACAGGAGAAACCCAGAGAAGGCTGTCAGGAGAGACAGGAGGCAGGACACCAGCGGGAGATAGGAGCTTTGCTCCATTACGTCTGCTGTGCTTTTAGTGGGTTGTGTGTGTGCGTGCACACGTGTTTGTGTGTGCATATGTTAGTGTGTTCATGTGTTAGCGTGCACACATTTGTTCACGTGCATATGTGTGTTGATGTGTTCCTGTGTGTTCACATGTGTGTCCATACATGTGTTCATGTGCTGATGTTTGTGCATGTACATGTATTTGTTCATGTATGCACACATGTGTGTTTGCATTGTTAGTGTGCTCATGTGTGCACATGTGTTCATGTGAGTGTTCATGTGTGTGGTGTACAAGTCTGTGCGTACTCATCTGTTCATTCCAAGTATGAAAAAATTTCAATTATGATAACAGAATGGCTTAAAAGTTTATACTTAAAGTTTTAAAGAAACCAAGTCTTTGTGTTAGAAAAATTTAGCCAATCACACAAAAATACCAGCTCTATCTTTTTCTTGTAATGCTGGGAAATCCAGTTCTGGGCTTGGGCATTTTTAATTCTGTTTTCAAAGTGTCAAAGTTCCTTTTCAGGCATCAACGAGAAGGACGTCGAGTGTGTTAAAACCCACCTGCGTGATGGTTACGTCCACTGTGACAGCAGAAAGCTGCTTAGTGTCCCTCCCAGTGCTTGTCTGGACCAAACTAGACACAAAGAGGGCATCAAAATAACCCTGTGAGACTAAACCAGTGCTTCTGAACAAGAGAAGCACCCTTGTTCAGAACTGACTGTTCGTGTTTTAATCACAGGATGAGCTGTAAAGCCAAGTGCTAAACACGTTTCCTGTGGTGCTGGGGTGGAACGCAGGACCTGGCATATGCGACGCCAGCACTCTCACCACGAAGCTGATCCCCAGGCCTGGGTTAATTCAAGACTTAATTGCTCCAAGGAAGCATTTGCTCTGCTGGCAGAGGAGAGGCACAGGGAGGGTGGGGGCCGGCACCCTGGGTATGACAAAGGCTCGTCCAAGTGTGCAGTCACTGTTCCCACGACCACCACGTTCTACTCTCTCTCTCTCTGGGACACTGAGGAAAAGAAAGTACTGAAGCTGTGACACGGAGAACTCACCCCTGTGTCACATGGAGCGCTCACCCCTGTGTCACGTGGAGCACTCACACCTGTATCACATGGAGCACTCACCCCTGTGTCACGTGGAGCACTCACCCCTGTGTCACACGGAGCACTCACCCTGTGTCACGTTTAGCACTCATCCTGTGTCACACGGAGCACTCACCCTGTGTCACGTGGAGCACTCACCCCTGTGTCACACGGAGCACTCACCCCTGTGGCACATGGAGCACTCACCCCTGTGTCATGTGGAGCACTCACCCTGTGTCACGTTTAGCACTCACCCTGTGTCATGTGGAGCACTCACAACTGTGGCACATGGAGCACTCACACCTGTGTCACATGGAGCCCTCACCTCAGTGTCACATGGAGTACTCACCCTGTGTCACGTTTAGCACTCACCCTGTGTCACACGGAGCACTCACCCCTGTCACGTGGAGTACTCACCCTGTGGCACATGGAGCACTCACACCTGTGTCACATGGAGCCCTCACCTCAGTGTCACATGGAGCATTCACACCTGTGGCACATGGAGCACTCACACCTGTGGCACATGGAGTACTCACACCTGTCCACATGGAGCATTCACAACTGTGGCACATGGAGCACTCACCCCTGTGTCACGTGGAGCACTCACCCCTGTGTCACGTGGAGCATTCAGCTCCAGTAGCACTGTCATGGTGGACATGAAGGGCAAAAGCTGGGGGTTAGAAATTTAGTGAGTGGTCCTTGAAAGACATCACATCATCTTCCGTCATCACAGAGGACGCGTCACCATGGAGAGGACTGAGTCTCATGGAAGGCAGGGATTTCCTGTGCAGTCTCCTCCGGGTCCAGGCAGAGTGTGGACAGCGTTCACAGAATGCACCCAGGACAAGTGTTCGGGAGATCAGCAGAGGACAAGGGGAGCCAGCACGGGTAAGACGAGGCCACAGCCGCAAGACTCGACACCGGGCAAAATGGCAGCACAGCCAGCCATGAGGTCCTCCTGCCGAGACCTCCAGCAATGCGTCACAGTGGGGTCCCCGGGTGGGAGCCTTACGTGCTGGGCAGGGGGGCAGCCCTCTCCTTAGGACAGTGTGGCTTCCCAAGGTTCCTTCTCACGATCTCTGCTCTCTCCTCATGCCACAGCATGTGACGCAGGTGACATGGAGACTGCAAATCGGTACAGCAGCCTCCCTAGGCGTCAGTGTGAGTCACCTGTGTCTTGGTGAATAGATTCTGATCGGTCTGCTCTTGGGAGACACCCGGCCTGGTCCGGCGAGCACACTTGGAGAATCAAGTCTGGAGGGAGCTTTCCATGAAAACTGCGTTTGCCAACTCTGACGGGCGCTGGAGTGGATCTTCTCATAAGAGCTGGGATCGTTCACATCAGGCCACACATGTTGATGTACAGGCCTACTTGACTGTCCCTCAAGATGTCAACAGGCTGGACCAGGACTGGAACCTGTGGCCAAGGCCACTGCACTTGTCCAGAGGAGGGCTGTGTCGTCAATCAGCCCCCGTTGGAGATCCCTTGGGCCAATGACAAGTGTCCAGGATAATTTGCAGTACATTAGCTTTTTTTCACTAACAAAAAAATCAACTTCTTTTGGCTTCAGAGGATGCACTGCATGGTCAGCTGGCTTTGTCACTCTGGGCGTAAGGTGAGGCAGAACATCATGGCAGGTAGGTGTGGCAGAACAGAGCCGCCCACCTCGAGCTGTTCAACAAGGAGCGAGAGGGAGAGGGCAGGACAGGGAGGTCAGGGGAAGGCACAGCCCTCCAGGCGCACCCCCAGGGAGCTGCCTCCTTCAGCAAGGCTCCACCTCCCCGAGGCCACCAATGCCAGCAAGCTGTCCACCCAGCACTGAGTTCATCCATTCATCCACAGTGGGGTTAGAGCCCTCGGGACTCAACCACGTGGCCAAGGCCCCACCGTCAAGCAGAGCTGCACTGGGGCCCAGCCTTCAACACACGAGTCCTTGGAGGGCACTCCTGACCCTCACCACAGCAGCTAGGGCTTTCCTGTTTCATGCTTTAAATCTAGCAAACATTTCAATTCATTCTTCTACACTGGTGAATCACAAATATACAGCAACCCCCCAAAGCAACACTGATGCTGGACCTTTCAGATCTGTCTTCTTCCCTCTGTAATTAGGAATTCAGCTCCAAACTCACCTCAGGCTCTGCCTTGCCAAGCCTTTGTAAACTCGTCCGTTCCACTCCTATGACCAAAGGGCAGATGTCTCAGAGCTCAATCAAAAAAAATCTAAAAAGCAAAAAAAACAAATAAAACCTCTCTTCAAAAAGACCGAATAGGGGCTGGAGCAGTGGCTCAGCAGTTGGAGCACTTGCCTGGCATGGGCAAGGACCCAGGTTTGAACCCCAGCACCATACAGGCAACTTTCAGGGAAACAAAGGCCACATGAAAAAATAAATAAAATTGATTCTCTCTCTCTGTCTCTCTTAAAATAAGAAGGGAGGCACTGAAGTGGTGGCTCAGGGGTCACCACACTTGCCTGGCATGTGTGAGGACATGGGTTTGAACCCAGCACCACGTACACAAGTGTTGGCTCAACAAAAGCCACATGCATGGAAAACTACATGAAACTGATTCCCTCTCTCACTGTCCCTCTCTCTCTCAAGAAAACAAAAGACTGAATGACTTCAGAATGATTCTTCAGCTTCAGACTCATTCTCCTGTGTGGACTCTGCCTCAGTCAGGACGAAGTGATAGGAATGACCCTGAAGGCCAAAGGAGCCCTGGTGGCAGGTGTTGCACGTGGGAACCAAGTGGCATGAGGGCTAAGGGTCAGAGGTCAGCTTCTGCCCCAGGGCTTGGTTTCCTGGGAGAGCGCTTCTGAGACCGGGAGGAGGGGTCGGGTGGGGGTGCAGGCATGCCCCCTGCACAGTCCCACACAGGGACCAGCGGCTCTGCTCGCCTGAAGGCCATCATGCACAGCACCTAGCCACTTAGCCGGAGTGTCAAAAGGTTGGTGATGCTGAAAACTAGCGCCTCCTGACCTCTTGAAATCGGTCCGTATTGCATTGCCTTGGGCAAGACCAAAGTGGCAGAGGGCACATTCCTGCTCTTCCATCCAGCTCCTTTGTGCAACGGGGCGCAAACCCTGTGACCCAGTCTGATGGAGATCAGGGTTATAAGGGGCGGTATCCAGCAGGCTTCAGGCTGCCAGATGGATTGTGAATACCTGGACATCTCCTGCGATGTCATTTACCCCTCAACCTCTCACACAACCTGCTCCAGTTTTAAAGTCGATCGAGTTACTTCAGGGACACAGGATACCCGTGATAGGATGACCTGGGGCACTAAGAGGCGGCAGGGCATTTCCCCCTGTCCTGAATTCCTCTCCTTAGAGCCGAGGGACAGGCACATGACCAGGAGAACATTATTAAACCAAGACTGCTTTGGCAATTCCTCTCATCATGGGACTCACATGTGGGAACTGGCTTCGCGCTCCACCCAGGAGAGAAAGCACAACTCGAATCCAAGATGCACGTGCTTCGGTCAGGTGGCTGCACACAGGGCATCACTGAAGCCCACCCACTGCTTAAAGGGACATCGGAAACAGAAACAAAACAAACCCCCACACCCTGCTTTTCGTTGTCTCTACCGACCAAAGAGAATGTTATCGTCATTTAATCATGAGAGGTGTCACCCTAGTTTTAGCTTGTCTTTAGGTGTTTAAATAAGGTCAGAGTATTTTCCATTACCTTCAGAAAGCTTGCTTTACTTGAAGATGCTACAAATTAGGAGCAAAGTTCTTACTTCACCCAACTACAAAACTGTGATCAGATTACTTAAGATTGTCAACTCCCTGGAAGGGCAAAGAGCCCCCCTCCTCACCGCAGTGTTCCCAGGAGGCTCCCTTGGAGGAGAGGTGGGGACGGCATTTGCTACAGGGCTGGCTCTTCCTTCAGTTCAGGAGCTGTGGCAGCCAAGGGTCCATAGAGGTCCTTGCCTCTCTGCTTTGCAAGGCAGAGTCTGCTTACAGGTTGCTGGCAAACGCCCTGGACACACACCGAAAGCCAGAAGGCTCCCGTGACACTGCTGCCATCTCCAGGAGGAGTCTTGGGGTGGAGGGGAGGGAAGCTCTCAGGTGGAGCGCTGGCCTTCCTGCTTTTGCTACAGAAGCCAAAGCTCAAATTAGGCGAAGGAGGGCCAGGAGAGCGCCTCGAGCGTGACCCTTCAGCGTCTCCCGCGGTGGTGGGTGCCTTCGGTGGGCTCTCCAGCACCGCTGCTCCTGAGTGCTTGGGGCGTGGCCGCCCAGCAGGGCTGTGCTGCAAGTGCTAGTGCCCAGCACGCACCTCCATAATGTGTCCGTGTTTTTGACAATGATGACGTGCTGACTGACACCATTTTAGACTGGGCTAAATAAAATATGTTGCTAAAATTAATTTGTTTTTATCACTTTTTATTGTGGCTATTAGAAACTTTAAAATCACAGACAAGGCTGAGCTATTTCATTGGGCAGCGCTGGCTTACACAGTCAAAAGCTCTTCTTGGTGTTGAGTTGAAACACCAAGTTGGCCTTTTTGAACCTTCTCAATTTTGGTCTCGGAAGAATAAACAAAATTCTTGCACATGAGAGTCAGTCCAACATTGGAAACACCCCCACCCCACCCCGTTCTTTCTTCTTGTGCTGAAACGCTGTTCTTCTCACAGTCCTCTTCTTATGACAAGTGCTAAAGATTTTAGTGCAAAGCTTGGCAAATGCTAGAGGGATTGCTGCTCTCTTGCTGGACTATTTGTTTATTGAGCCTGGTTGACTTTCAGTGGCCTTTCTCAGGGGAAGTAGCCGATCTTATAGGGCTATGAAACATCTGGCCTCTTATCAGTTGTGTAAAAGTTCAACTTGCAAAAGCCAGAGAATGAGTCATGTTCTCCTAACAGAGATAAAAGGCAAAACCTGCACACACAGACCCCTGGGATGATGGCGAGGGTGTCCCGTTGGGTGTTGTTGTCACGCCCCACATTGTGGCTTGTGGCAACACAGTTCTGTCCAGAGAATACATCTCATCTTATAGGGGGGCATCCTGAGACACGGAGTTGTCCCCACTCTGGCATATTCTCATTCCGCCACTCTGTGAGTTGGGATTCTTCCGGGTAAGAACCCATGGTCATGTCCCCTTTCTTCATATCATGGATCCCTTGAACTGAGGCAAGGTGCTGTAGGATTCATTGCCAATAACGAATCATTGTGTGTCCTAGTTGGTCACAGCAGGCCAGTCACACCTGGAGCAGATGCCACTCCAGTAAGGATGTGTCCTTCCCTGGTACAGCAGCAACATAACCAACCTTCTGCCAAGTGACTACCTGATTTCCTTCAGATGCTGCCATTTTGAGTGTCTCCAGCACTTTCTGCAGATGTCAGGTCAGAAGAGGAAACGGCGGCATCAGCCTGGGTGACAGAGACCCATGCTGTCTGGGCCATGCACGACCCATTCTTGCTGCTGCCATAGTAGTCACTTTATTGATGGGCTAGCACTGAGGGAACTGAAAGTGCGTGGCTAACTTGTTACGGTTTGGATATAAAGTGTCCCCTGGAAAGTCAGTGTATTAGAAATATATTTTACAGCAGAGCCCAGGAGTGAAATTAGACGATGGCATCTGTGACCCAATTAATCCATTTGATGGATCAATAATTCGAATGGACTACTAGGTGGTAACTGCAGGTATGCAGGGTGAGGCTGGAGGAAGTAGGTCACTGGGGGAGTGCCCTTGGGGATAATCTATTGTCCCTGGCTTCTTGCATCCTCTCTTTGCTCCTTGGAATGCTGATCAGACAAGCAAACTAAGCAAGCTAATACTGCTGATGTCACAGCTTCTGCAGCCTGACGTATACACCCCTCTATGAACAGGGACTGCTGTGGAACTGAGGGCACATGGGAAGGAAAAGTGTCACTCATCCAGCAGGCTGCTCCTGGACAAGAGTCTGTGATGGACAGGAGGCCCTGCTTGGCAAAACACCACGAGGAATGCAGATGCTACTGGTTCAGCCTGTCACTGCTGCATTCTCCTTGGCGCAGTCTCTGATCTCATGGATGCTTTTCCCACTCCACCTCTAGGTACTTCCTTCGGCCTTTCAGCCATCTATCCACTGCCCCGGCACAACCCAACTGTGGACTACAGTCCCCAATGAAGCGATGCTCAGTGGTGGGGCTTTGGGGAAGAGATTGGACAAGGGCTTTGACCCCATCAGTGGATTAATCCACTGGCAGCTGAAGGGACTATGGAAAAGGGGTGAAGGCTTTGGGGGGGGGGCAGCTTGGAGGAAGAAGGTCATTGAGGGTGTTCCCTTGAAAGGTATTGGTTGTCCCTGGACCCTTCTCCCCACCCCTGCCACTCGCTCTGCTTTCTGGCTGCCATCATCTGAGCACTTTCCTCTGCCATGATGTTGCTTCATCTCAGGCCCAAAGCAATGGAACAGGACAGCCATGCGCTGAAATCTCCGAAACGCTGAGCCAAAATAGATCTCTCCTTCCATAAGTTGTCCTTCTCAGGTATCAGTCACAATGACAAAGAGCTGACTAGCATGCTGCGCCACCTCTCTGCGCAAATCACCTGCACATTCGTGCTCACTTGAAAGTTCACCTTGTCTCTGAGCAAGGAGCTGAGGTCCACCTACAAACCTTGAGCCCGCCTGGTGAGATTCTCACTTTTTCTCTTTAAGAAATTCTAGTTTTTTGAAGTTGACTGTGGTTTACGCAACACTAGTGGTAACCATCTCTTAAGGTTCAAAATGAGCCTCAAGCACTTTTTATTGAAAAATAGATCTGATTCAGAAGTTTAAATTTCAGTTTAATGGTACAATCTTGATTTTATAATGATTTATTAAACGTTAACATGATTGCAAAAAGAAATTCTAGTTTTTGATTTATCACAGGTATTTTTGAAGTCTCTTGATCATTAATTACGTATTTAATACTTGATTTCTTTAAACATTTTAAAATATTTAATACATACATTCAGTTTGGTAAAATAAGCATACAGTAAGATGTTCAATTACATTAAGCATATTTTACTCGTTCAACATCTCCGTCTTTTGACAGTGGCCCTGCGGCTTCAACCCCCAGTGCTCAGACTGTGCTGGTTCTTCCGCACGGCGCCTCATTTAGCGAGCGCTTCTTCACTGGGCGCTCACCTTCTCAGAGCCCCATTCATAGCATTATTTTACATAGCGTTTTTTTTTTAAAGAGAGAGGGAGAGAAAGAGAGCGAGGGAGAGACAATCAGTTTTATTGAGTTTTTCACATGGCTTTCGTTGCTCTGACACTTAGTTGTGTACGTGGTGCTGGGGTTTGAACCCGTGTACTCGCGCATGCCAGGCAAGTGCCATAACCGCTGAGCCACCACTGCAGCCCCCATCCATCACATTTCATTTAAGCCTTAAGCTAAATACATTTCCCCAGTCTGGGCTTTTGCTTCTGCCAAGCTTCTGAGCGGACCTAAAGATTGCTGAAAATGGACTTGAGCGAGGCTTGCTCCTCCTGTGGGGAGGGCTTGGGTTTCTCCAGTTCATCCTCCTAGAGTGCTATCTCTAAGTCATCCTACGTTGTGTGACTTGACTGACCCTGCCCACCTGATCAAACACCAGACTTTTCTCCTGCTTCCTTCCCAGCAGTGACCCAAAGTAACTCAGGTTCTAGGCCATCAAGATGGGCAGGTGCCCCCAGAACTCAGGCAGGCTCCAGAGCTGGGGCGGAGTGCTTGCTGGCCTTCGAAGGCATCCTTACTGTTCTGTCAGCTTGGTATACAGTGAAAGTAACTTTAACGCTACTTTAAGGACTTTCATTGTTCTACACTACTAAGTTTTTTCCATTCTGTTAACTCTATTGGCCGAGCAGATGCCAACCCTATATTTTCATATGCACATTTAACTTGAAGTCTAAAATTAATCTGTTTTTCCTCTTCCTGAGTATTTCAAAGATTTAGACTCAACATTCTGTACAAGAGTAGTTTATGGGTACGGAAGCATTTTGTTTTCAGATGGCTCTGCTATGTGTGTGTGTGTACACTGGGGACTGAACCCAGGGGCACTTAACCATTGAGCAACATCCCCAGCCCTTTTCATTTTTTATTTTGAGACAGGGTCTCACTGAGTTGCTGAGGCTGTCTTTGAACTTGTGATCTTCCTGATTCAGCCTCCTGGGCTGCTGGCATTATAGGTGTGTGCCACTATGCCCAGCTTAATTTAACAATTCGTAATCAGCGATGAGAATTGCTGAAACCTCCAGGAGATGTTTTAAGTATTACTACCTGTCATAAAGGTATTACATGTTAACAATCTGGAAGCGGCACGACACTGGATTTGATGCTGTCGCTGATGAAGTCATTTTATAAAATTAGCTTCATTAATATGAAAGGAGTTTATTTTCTAAAAAGGTCATTCTCTTTCATAACTGCGGTCAAATCAACAAAACAGCAAAACTGATGTGGACACAAGATAATCTGAGCCGAGGGTCAGAAATACTGTTCTCGAGGCAGAACAGTTCCAGCTTTTGCAAGACTTATGTTCTGTCACAACTACTTAATTCTGCCGTCATCGCAGGAAGCAGCCACAGGCAATAGAGACATTCAGGAATAAATGCGTGTGGTTGGTTCCAGTCAAACTTTATTTGCAAAAATATTTGTTAGCCCAGTGTGGGCCGGCAGGCTGCTACTCGCCAACTCTTGCTCTAATCGGAGAATTTCTCCAGATCTCCCTGCTTCCCAGTAGCGTGCTTCAGCAGCATGTTGGAGGTTTTACGGGGTTCGTTTCCTTTGAAGTGAAACAGTTTTCAAATTTTCCCTTTTTTATGAGATTAACATTTTTGAAGAAAACCCAACTGCTCTGTAAAATGTCCTTCATCTCGAGTTACCGTGCTGCTGTCATTCCTAATGAAGGATTTACCCTTGGACACTGAAGAATGATGTGCTCTGCTCAGCATTGGTAACCAAAGGCGCATGGTGCTGGTGTGACCGGCTACTGGTAAAGGTAGCTTTGTCACGGTGCCGGTGCCGGCAGCTCCACTCGCTAACACTCTCAGATGCTCTCCTTCGGGAAACGGGGAGGAGGGTTGGGTCTGTAAATTTTCTTTCTTTCTTTTTTTTTTTTTTAAAGAGAGAGAGGGACAGTATGAGAGACAGATAAAGAGAGAAACAACTTTATTGAATTTTTCACATGGCCTTCGTTGCTCCAACACTTAGCTGTGTACATGGTGCTGGGATTTGAACCTGGGTCCTTGCGCTTGCCAGGCAAGCGCCAAAACCACTGAGCCACCTCTCCAGCCCCTGTAAATATTCTTAACTCCCAACTTGTATCCAGTAATTGAAAATCCATCTATGAACCTCACCTACTGGCAACTATGAAGAAGACTTCTGAATGAGTCGGCTCATGTACAACAACAAAATTTCTTTTTTCTTTTAAAAAAGAAAGTTTGTTCAGCTCACAGTTTGGAGGGTCAAAGCTCAACACTGGGTGGCCCACTGCTTTGCCTTCTGGTGACAGCAGCGGGTGGCAGAGCACATGGCAGCAGCATGTACAGGAACAGTCACATCTCCAATAGGAGCACAGAGGGCAGGTGGGGCGAGGCTTGCTCCTTTGTAAGAACCCTCCCAGAGAACTCAGGGCCACACAAGAACCACCAAGAGGACCACGCCAAGTCCTTCCGAGGGCACACCCTGGGGGACCTCCCCCAAGGCTCACACTGGAAAGGCTCCATCCACTTCCCAGGAGCCCCATGCGAGGGACCAAGCATTTAGCATAAGCCTCTGGGGACACTCAAACCACAGTAATTTCCAAATATTCTAAGTTTGTCATGCATTCTGTAGCTGCTGTTTGGACCCATCCCTTACTCCTGGTTTTTTGTTTTGCCTTCTTTAACCAGTAAAACATCATGAATTCTTATTTAATAGTTATGGTTTTTAACTATCATTACTTATTTTGATGCCCAAGAAGGCCCCTTGTCCTTCAGCCATATCTCTTTTTTGTTGTTGTTGTTGAGAGGGACAGTGAAGGAGAGAGCAAGAGTCAATTTTATTTAGTTTTTCACTGTGTATGTGGCATTGGGGTTCAAACCTGCATCCTTGCATGTGCCAGGCAAGTGTCATAACCACTAAGCCACAGCTCCACCCCCATGTCTCCTATTCGTTAGCTTCCTTAATTTCTGCCACAGGTGTGAAGATGTTCTCTTCTGAAACCAACCATTTCCCCCAAGAAGTTGATTCCTTTTAAAGAACAAGGTTTTGGTTTGATTTTTAAAATTATTTATGTTTTATATTTTACTTGTTATCTTTATTGTTGTCTTCCTTCTACTTATCTGGGGCTTACATACTCTTCTAAGTTCTTAAGGTGGAAAACTTAAATAATTTAAACTTTAATAAATGTTTGAAAATATAAATTTCCCTCTAAGTAGGGCTTTAATGTAACCCCACAAATTTGTTATGCCTGGTCTGAATTTCATTCATTTCAAAATATTTGTTTCCCTTTTAATTTCTTTTTGATCCTTATTTTTAAAAGAGAGAGGGGGGATGAGAGAGAAGGGGAGAGGGGATGGGGAGAATCAGCTTTAGATTTTTTTATGTGGCTCCAACACTTTCTTGTGTACATGGTGCTGGGGTTCAAACCACATTCTCTTGCATGCCAGGCAAGTGCCATAAACACTGAGCCATTGCTCCAGTCCTGATCCTTGGATTATTTAGAAGCACATTTTTTAAATTACTAAATTTGGGGGATTTGTCCATGTATGTTCTATTGATTTCTAACTTGATCCTGTCATGGTCAGAGAACACCACACTTTGATTTCAGACCTCTTAAGTTTCCGATATTTATGAATTCTGATCGTTAGTCTTTTTATGTAACATGTCTCCACCTACCCTCAATAATGCTCATCTGCCTTTTTTTTTTTTTTTTGAGAGAGAGGGACAGTGATGAGAAAGAATTGATTTTATTTAGTTTTTCATGTGGCTTTCGTTGCTCAGACACTTGGTTGTGTATGTGGTGCTGGGGTTTGAACCCTCGTCCTCACACTTACCAGGCAGGTGGTGTAACCGCTGAGCCACTGCTCCAGCCCCTTATCTGCTTTTTAAAATCATTTATTCATTCAGCAATTTTGTGATGCATTTTTGTATTGTATATGTGTTTATCTTGGAGTTAGTTAAGCTTAAATTGTGTTTGTATACCTCTTCAAATTTGAAAAAGTTTTGAGTACTTTTTAGAAAGATTAAAAAGACTTTACCCTTCTCTTCCAGGGATTTTGATCACACTTACATTAGACTTCCTGATATTATTCCACAAGACCTGGAAGTGCTGTTCATTCTAAAGTCCTTTTTCCTTCTAAATTTAATCTGTATACATTTGGATATTTGCTTCTGCACTGTGTATTTTTATACTAATACAATCCAGAGAAACCTTTCATTTCAGATTTTGTATGTTCACTCCTAAAAGTTACACCTTGATCTTTAACGCGCCTTGTTTCTATGTGTTCACGTTTTCCTTCACAATCTTGGGCACTGGGAAATGATACTACATATATGAAACAGCGTCCATTTTCACGTGTCTAGTAACTGGTTCTCCTCCTTATTGTTGGTAAGGGTCTACTCATTCACTCTAGTTTTTACATCAAGCACTGTGAGCTTAGGCTGTGGATTGATTGCTGGATTTCGCATCACGGCTTCCACGATTCTGCTGCTCTTTTTCCGGCAGGCAGTTATGCAACTTGTTTTGAAGCTCCTTTAAGCTTTTAGCTGTTTGTGAGGGCTAATTCAGCCCTACTACTACGGCAGAGCCCTTCTGCAGTCCCCATGGTGTTCAGCGATGTCCTTCTGTTTTGGGTGGCGGGATCTTGGGTGGTTCCTAGCACTCTCGATTGTACTTTACAGGTTTCTAGCTCCTGTTCTTTCCTCGAGGCTTATCTTGCCCCATTCATGGGCTACCTACCCATCAGCAGACTGGTGTCCAACCAAACTCCAAATGCAAATATATGCATCTGTGTGACCCGCATTCCCTGTCCCTGTTTTTCTTGGCTTAATGCAGTGACTGATCTCCAGGACCACAGTGAGCGCAGGCAGTGACGGCAGGGCTCTTCCCTGGATCTCAGGATCAAGTGTGATGCTTGCTGCTGGTCTTCCAGGCACTTAATAGATTGCCTTTCTTTTTATTCTTTTTTTTTTTAAATCATGAATGGATGTTGAATTTTATCATTTTCCTGCATCTCTTTATCTCCTTTGTTCCGTAAATGTGGCAGTTCTGATTTCCTAATGTTAAGCTGCTTTTTTTCAACCTTACCAAGTTCTACTTGGTCGTAATAGTCTTTTGAAATGTTGCTGGATTTGATTTGCTAGTATTTGGTTATGAATTTTCCCATCTTTTCTGAGTGCATTGGTTAGTGATTTTCTTGTGCTAATCTGGCCTCATTAAATGATCTGCAAATTGTTCTACTATATTTTTTTATTTGGAAAAATGTGTAAAATTATTTTTACATGCTTGGATAAATTTACTGGTGAATGCATATGGGTTTGATGATGTTGTGGGGAGGATTTTTAATAACCCCATTACTAAGAGAGGAATATTCTGATTTGTTTTTAGTTTTGGTTAAGTCGCATCTTCAAAGAATTTCTCCATTTCATTAAAAGTCTCACATTAACTAGCGTGAAACTGTTGCCAGGCTCTTCACTCCGGACTCCTGCTTTCCCAGTGCGGGCATGGGTCACCTGGTCGTCTCCTTTCTTGTCTTCTGGGGATCTATGGTCTTCATTTGCGCAAAGCCCCAACGTTAGGTCTTGTTGTTGTTTATACTGTACTTTTGTTTACTACTTCATTGCTTTTTGGCATGTTTTCCTTTTAATTTGATGAGACAGAAGTTTAGATTATTGACCTTCAGGCTTTTTTTCCCCCTAATGATTTTCTAAATCTATGCATTTATCTCTAATCTAATCATAGCACTGGTTGAATTTGCTGTTATATATTATTTTCTTTAAATTAAAAAATTTCTCATTTTTGAGCAATAATTTATAAGCAATACAGCATAATTTCTAAATGGATTTCCTAGCAATAATAAAAAAATTTTAATTCTATTGGCATAATGCACCATTAACAGAGAATAAACTCATTTTCTCTCTACCCTTTGTGTTGGGGCTTCAGGGCCCAATGTGTTCAGTTTTGGTAAATGGTTCGTAGGGCAGAACAACACATTTTGATCCTGCTAGACGGTACTTTATGTGAGGCACTGGACCAAGCTCAGTTCACCACCTCTTCTACATCCTTGCTGATGTCCTGTTCATCCCGTCAGCTACTGAGGGACAGGTGGCCATCTTCCAATGCCTGGACATGACTCACACCTTCTAGGTATCAACTTCTGCGTGGTTCTTTTGAATACAGAAGTAGGTTTGCTATGCATTCATGCTGCCTATGGCTAACCCCTGTTGGGGAGAGAATGGATCCCCAACGACGTTCACATCCTAATCCCTAAAACTGTGAATGTTGGACTACATGGGAAAAGGAAATTAAGACAGCAGATGGAATTAGGTTGCCCATGGGACTGCCTTACAACAGGGTGGTTGTTCTGGAATCATAGGCAAGCCGTAAGCAATCACAGATCCTTAAATGTGGGACCACAGATGGCATTGAAAGGAACCCAGAATGCTGCTGCTGGCTGCCAGGTGCAAGAAGGGACAGGTGTAGGGGTGCAGGAACATGAGTGACATGAGTGGTTTCCAGAACTTGGAAAAAGCAACCGTTTGTCCCCAGAGCCTCCAGGAAGGAGAAATGCCCCACTGATACCCTATCTTTAGTCCAGTGAGACTCACTTTTGATTTCTGAGAAACTAAACAACTATACCTGAGTTGCTTTAACTCATTACATCCTAGCATAACATATACAGGACACCTGTGCAAACCTAAAACTGAGTAACACATTGTCAGATGTTGCTCAATTTTTCATAGGCGTCTTAACATGGGCTGCTGGGACACAAGGGTCATTAGGTTTGTTTTGTTCTAGCAGCAGTAAGGAACTAGTTTATTTTTTCTTAAAAAATACTTTTGTTGGAGCTGGAGCGGTGGCTTGGCGGTTACAGCGCTTGTCTGGCATACGCTAGTATGCTAGTTCAAACCCCAGCACCATGTACACAACAAAGTGTTGGAGGAACCAAAGCTACATGAAAAATTAAATTGTTTTTAAAAAAATCCTTTTGTCTTTAAAACTGTATCTTGATTACTCTGATTAGCAAAATTGAACCAGCTTTTTTTTTTTTTTAAGATTCGAAATATTCTCTTGAAGTAAGAGGATTCTGACAGCACGATGTTCCTAGCAGGGTGAAATAAAACTGCAATTTAAAAGGTATTTCCATATCTTAAGAAAATCTGAAAGAGCCAATAAAATGAATGAAAACATGAATTATGTAATTATTACTACAAAATTCACTAGAGTCATTTCCATTTAATTTATAAATTCTTATTTTTGAGAAACAATGACAAACTAGAAAATATCCACATAAAGACCAAGACAGTGAAAAGTCTAGAGACTAGCTTGGATGAAACAGATGAAGAATTCAATTAAATATTTATTGAACAAAAGCAGAATAAATGAACTAAGGGGTATTTTAACCTAAAATACAATAAACAAACTTCAAATATTTGGAGGGCTGTCACATGAAGAATGAAAGACTTGTTCAGCACTTCTTCAAAAGGCAGAACATGAGCCATGGGGTAAATACAAGGAACCAAAGAATGCAGGAGCTGTACCAAATATACTACTTATCATGACTGCTTCTGTCCCCACACAGAGCAGGGCACACCCAGAAAGGGAATCCGTAGGAACAGCGCATTTGAATGGCAGGCTCTCCCCTGCCAGCATCGGGTGCCCCTAGCGCTAACAAACTGCTTTCCTCAGGAGAGGGTCTGTCTGCTCCTTAGCTATACTTCTGTACCTATGTTAGTGATTCTCCAGAGGTGGGGAGAAAAGAGAACCTCTTCTCCAAAGGGGGTGGATCACATCTCAGCAATTCAGGTTCTGCCCCTGGCACGGGCCTGCTCCAACCCACGGGCATCACTGCAGCTTCAACCAATGGTGCAAACGAAGTGCCAGGCAGGGAAGACGGGCAGCAACCACTGTCTACACCAAGCAGGAGGACTGGAGCTGACTCTCTAGGAATACTAACTAGCCGCAGAGCCCGCACGGGCGCCAGCCAGACGGTTACGTGTTATAAAATGAGAACCGCTGTAACAACTACTTAGCGTAATGCTCAAGGACAAAATATATATAATATTTTATATTATATATGTATTTTAGCACACACTCAGTAAGGAATGCTGAGGTTCTTATAATCCATCCAGTAAAGCGAAAATAAAAATTTTACATTTCTGTGTTTGTCAGTATACAGGATTCCGAGTGGATGCTGAATTCGGAATGGTACATCAGTTTTCAAGGAAAGCCACATAATCGGTCAGTCTGGCTAATTGCTGTTCATTGGGGATTGGTGGAACTGGGGCAGGCTCTGTATGTTAAAGAGAGAAACATACTTTAAGTTAGATACTGGTGTGACAAAGTATCACACCACCCACCCCACTGGTACCTTAATTTTAACAAGAAAGTAACTTTCTTGAATCTACCTGACTTTAGACAAACTTGTGCCTTCTAGGGCCCTGGACACTTGAAAAGCAAGGCAAAAAGTCTCTACTTTCCTGAGTACGGCATTGGTGCTGTTGCTGCTACTAAGATACTCCATACCGAGGTTCAAAGCACCATTAATGTCCAGTATCTCTTAGATCACGGCTCTTCATGGAAGGCCACTGCCCTGGGACACTTAATCCAGGAATGACTGCTGAGTGCTTCTCCAGGAGACAATTACATCATCAATGATTAAGACAAGACAGGCGCCTACCCCCGAGGAATTGCGTTCAGCATTTGGGAGAAGCTGTGGGGCCCATTATGTGCTAAGCAGGCACTGTGTTGATTACAGATGACACCGCACAGGCGAGCTGCAGGGGAGCCCAGGTTCATTCTTCTAACCAGATGTATTACTACAATTTATAGAATTCAACCTGATTGCTTCTTAAGAACTAAGAAAAATATATATATTTTACAAAAAAGAAGTCAGGAATAATCAAACATTTAAAAAATGAGCATAGGAAAACATATACCTGATAAAGGAATAAACCTGTTAAAGGAAACATCCAGGGCCCCTGCAACTAAATTAAAAAAAAAAAAAAATTATAGCCCAATTTACACAAGTCATTGTCAAGACCTTTCACAGAACACACGGGTTTTCATACACTATGCATTTACAGCCATTTAGTTTTCAGACAGGGATACCAATGCCCTCTACTGTATTAGTCTTTATTACACGAGTCTTCCCTGTCTCTAGATTGGCTGGGACATCTTACCCCCTGCATCCTCACAAGGCTGAGCACACGAGCATCTGTGTAATGCTTGCCTGTGTTCAGCAATAGTGAACACAGGTGTGCAGAGCAGTTGAAGGACTGGAACTGAGGTCAAAGGTTTACGAGGTGGGCACTAAGCCTGGCTCTAAAGAGCTGGTGAAAGGAACGCTTGTGAGCGGAGCACAGCTCACTTCAGGAGTGACGCGGAGGAGCTGGGGGTTTGGGCAGAGGCAACAGCGGTGGGTGCAGGACTTAAGGCCTTGAAAGGAAGCTTAGAGCAATTAGTCCCGTGGGAGTGAGAGTAACAGGAGAAGAAGGGAGGAACTTAAGAGGCAAGGGTTCAGACACTGAGAATAAGCAGTAAGAAATGCTCCATAAATGAAGGGAAGGGAGATTCACTGCCAGCAAAAACTGAGCTGCAGTGACCACGAACACCTGCTCACCAGCCTTTCGTGCAGAGTTCACATGGCAGAGCTACAAGACCAGGTGACCTTTCCACCCCAAGTGCCAACATTCTGCGTCTAGATTTAAAATGTGATTCACTCCATCATGTTAGCATTTTATATTAGACTACTCAGGTTCCAGGATGAAAACCTGAAGGGGTCCGAGGAGTCGCGTGCAGCAGGAATGGGGCAGAGCTCCACCTACCTGGCTTCCTGGGCAGGACCATTCTCGTGGTGGAGTCAGCTTGCCATCCTTGTTCTAATATACCTAAAAACGGGCATTTCACACACAGGTGAAGAAGTGACACAAACACCCAAGCAGGCCCACTCTGGCCACAACACTACTTGTACAGGAGAAGTGACATGTTCTGTTCAAAATGCCACAAGCATTTTCCCTGGAAAGGTATGCTATAGACAGCAAACTGATTTCTAAACATAGCAAAGCCTCACATTACTCTGCCAGGCTGCTATACTCACTGACAGGTGCCTAATTCTGTGCAAAGCATTAGCCTAATCAACAGTATTAAGAACAGGACACAGCAAAATGTATGATGCTTCTGTAATCACACCAGTAACAACGAACACGACAGGTACTTTCATAGGGATCATTTTATGATGCTGACACAACTCTATGAAGCAGAACACATATCACTCAACATCATTCCCCAAACTTCGCTTTATCAACTAAGGGGAAAAGAAAAAGAACTTCAATCACTTTGTTTGGTTATGTGTCAAGAACTGTACCACATTCTGGAAATTGAAGAAAAAGATGTGGTACTTGGTAGAGCTCCTACTTTAGCTGGAGAACAGAATGTCAATCATCAGGAAACAATGCAACGAAGTGCATGAGGTACCCCGTCAGGGGGCGGAGTGAGCAGCAGGCACTCAGGGTCTGGGTGGGCAGTGCGGGGAAACACAAGGGCTGCACAGGGCAGTGGGGAGGAGACTAGCTTTGCCAAGTTCAGACGAAATGTGAATTTCTGAGTATGAGCAACGAGGTCAATCAGTGAATTCTGTTAACCAACTGTGCAGATATTCATACAGTTGCTAGCAGATTATAGGTGTCTGTCGTCCAATGTCTGTCGCCCTACTGGGGGTGGTGTACAACACACTTCACATCACCTTCCTGAACAGCAAGCACAGCCTAAATTACAAAATACAGCCTGTTCTGAGTGTTCCAGAGAAGGGACTGTGACCCTATAATTTATACCTCTATTTTCTATTTTTCTTATAAGTAAAAAGCAAACCCAAGTACCTTTCACAGCCTCTTCTACAGGAAGCCCAACAAAGGCTGCAAAATCATCAGCGATTATCGAGGTGTATGCTTGAGAGACCAGGGCGAAGGCGCGTCTCCTGGTTGCATCTATTGTGGGGATGGGGGAGAGGGGACAAACAGAGCAGGCTTTCAAAAACAGTTATGTTACACTACTGCCCTTGTCTAATTCTCATAACAAGACAAGATCAACCCAAGCATGCCTGTGCTTACAGATACACGTGCCAGGCACAAACGAGGCCTCAGATGTTGCTAACAGATCAAAGTTAAAAAGATGGGAAAAAAGTTAATGTGCACAAGATTCAAACTCTAGAAAAAATTTAACTTACATACATGTATACATCTTGGGCATACACTTTTAATTTCTCTTATTCTCTTGTATTTCACTTATAGAAAATGCGGAATGAACGGATTAGAACACCTCAGGCGGGTCCCAAACAGGATCACACCAAGAGCTCCAGAAGGAACCTTGTAGCTGCAGCATGCATCTTAACTTCTTCAAAATTCTAAATGTCAACCCTGGATGACTGAATCTAACGAGAAGGGGCTCCAGACACCAGCCATGACAAGTCTTCAGATGACATTGAGATTTTTCCGAGGCTGACATGTTCATATTAAACATGTTAATGAGACAGTTGACTCGGGCCCCAGCTGGCCTACCTTCCTGTTCTTCTGTCCAGCACTTTTGGTATCAAGAGGGCCTCTCCACTCAACTGTTGATGTGCTTAGCAAATATTTTGGATTTTACTTTCCATACTTAATAAGCAATTGCTCACACATAAAACAAACCTGCAACATGCTGAAAGTCCTTTCTCCACTTCTGGACCACTGCCAAAACATTAACAGTGATTCCCTCAGACAAGCCAGATGCCCTCCTACCCTCAAGGCTTCTGGGTGATGCTGCTCCATGGCCTGCAGTTATTCCTAGGCCTGTTTACAAACTCTCCCTGGAGCACTGGGATTCTGTGCCACCTCTGTCCTTCTGTCAACTCGCAGCACTACTGCTTTATGTTCCTAATTTAACGAGCCATTTTTAACCACCTGTGGCACATACTATTCCACCCAACCCCGGCTTCTAACTATATCCCAAAATTCTGGACAAAATCCTTGTCTGCACACCCAACGTGATCATTTTCAGGTCTGCCTTCTCACATTCATATTCCTCACTTCATTTCCTACTGAGCCCGACAGCCTCTCCAGCCCTCACCCAGCCATTACTGGCTGTGCCACCAGGGTCCCTATACTCGGTTCCTTACTTCTTTCTAACAACTTCCAAAAGACAACATAACCAAACAGACTTCTAAAACATCTTAAGAGATACAGAAACTTTTCTATTGCAGACTATAGACGTTTAACTGAATCAAGGAAGCAATGGAAAAGGAACATACATTTGCTCCTCAGAAAAATAAAGGTGTGCACCATAAAGCTGCATTCACTGGCAAGCCTACCATGTTTCACACACATCTACTCTCCTTCAAATAGTCTGGTCGGGTTTTTTGGACTGAGAAACAGAACAGGAACAGAAGATGAATGAAGAGAAAAGCAGAAGGTGAGAAGAGAAGCAGAAAAGGTAGAGCTGGAAAATGAAGAGTGGGGGGAGGGACAGAAGAGGACTGAGGAAGGGGCAAATCAGAGGCTGCATCCCATGTTCACCACTCAGCACAGATAACCAAATGCCCATGTTCTGATTATCCCTGTGACCCAAAGAGCCATGCAGTTTGTCACCTCATGCAGGCTTGCATCCAAATGACTCCCTGGAAGTGAACTAAACTGAGTGGCACCTAAGCCTGTGGCAGCTGAGCCTAAGACATGGTCCTGGCGGAATGCTGAGTCAGTGTTCAGCAAATCCTGAAGTGCCTGCCATCTACCGGGAATGCCCTCTGCTGGTGCCAGAGACAGGGGAAGGCTGGTTAGTCCCCGGGGGATGTGCCACCCTTCCCCACCAGCTTCTGCCCTTCCCCACCCGCTCCGCAGGGGGAAGTTGGCTGCCAATGCCCACACATCTGAGCTTCCTTGCTCGGCAAACGAGGGCTCCATCCGCTGTCAGAGGAACTCATCTCCTATGCCCCCTCCCTGCCTTTCCTCTACTGATCTGAATTCATAGCTCCTGTTGGGCAGCCCTTTTCCCAGTAATACCAGTCCCTTGCCCTGTCCCTTCAAGCCTCAGTCCCCTGTGCTTCCTTGGGGCTAATGAAACAAACTTTGTTAGTCTCGCTTCAGGTAAGCCTCTTTGATTTTCTCACAGGACTATGACCAATTCAAAGAATGGGAAGAGATCCAAGAGTGACTTGAGCTTGCTTCCTAAGGGTTATGTGCTGGAAACTTCACATTCACCATGGTAACGTCAAAGTAGTGGAACTTTTGCAAGGCATGGCCTAACAGAAGGTGGCCAGGTCACTGGGGCACTGCCTTCAGGAGAGACTAATAGCTCTTGTGGGACTCCAGTTAGTTCTAAGAGAAGACAGTTTTATAGAAAGAGCAAGCTGGCCCCTGAACCTCTCTTCTAGCCATGCTTCTGCCACTGTGATGCCATCCACCATGAGGGTCTCTCCAGAGGTCACACAGATATGACTGCTTCATCCTGGACTCATGGCATCCAAATATGTGAGGTAAATACACTCAACCACAAGTATTTTATAACAAGAGAAAATTAAGGTAGTTGTTGTTCTTAACTAGAGAACAAATGTGCAATGCCCTGAAAAGCAAGTTATTAAACTCAGTGGTCATTCAAATCTGTCCCGAGACTACGTTCAACAGGCTGCAATACGTGGAGGAAAATATGGCACCGTTTACCAATCTGGGGATGTGTAAGAGTCTCGGACTATATTCATAAATTCTGTACAGCAACAGAAAAAGGCTGTAAAACATAAATGCTTACTAGGCACAGTGAGGCACACCTGCAATCCCAATGGCTTGGGAGGCTAAGGCCCTAAGCAACTTAGCTAGACCCTGCCTCAAAATAAAAACTTACAAAGGGCAGGGAATGTGGCTCAGTGGGACAGTGCCTCTGGGTTCAATCCCTAGACCAAAAAACAAAACAAAAATATTGCTGATATACTCTCAAGCAACACACGATGAAGCAGCATTAGAACAAATCTCAACACTGAATTCTGAAAACTGCCCCAGTTGCCAAAGAAAAAGTCTCTTTTAAAACACACACTGATCTACTCCAACACCAGCCAGGGAAATGCATTTGGTCCAATGTAAGTTCTGAAAGGCACATTACCTCTGAGTGCTTCCATGATGGGCTGGACTGTTTCAGACCACTGGTGGGTACTGATGGTCACATAGATCCCAGGGAAATCTCGCTGCCAGATTCTTTGTCCTACTGACCAAATTCCCCCAAGTTCAGAATTTGCCTGCAATAAATATTAGTGCCTTTGAAAGTACTCACTCTGCAATTTATCTATAATCATATCTTAAAATATTAGAAATGACATAAAATTTGCAATCATTAAAGACAGAGTTCAACATTTCTTTTAAGAGATGCATTTCTTCTACTGTCAAAAAGGTTTTTAAATAGTGTGCAATAATGTAAGATATCTGAACATTAATCACAACAGTAAATTAAATCAAGAGAAAGCAATTCAAAAATATTTCAGAATTAAGCCTTGGGACTAATTATCTTAAGCTTCGTTGTTTTTAAAGATGTTGCATTTATTTTTCTCATATAAATATTTTGCATACTTGTAAATAAACATATGCAGGACAAAAAGTCACAGTAAGGGGCTGGAGCGGTGGCTCGGTGGTTTCGGCGCTTGCCTGGCAAGCACGAGGACCCGGGTTCAAACCCCAGCACCACGTACACAGCTAAGTGTTGGAGCAACTAAGGCCATGTGAAAAACTAAATAAAGCTGTTTCTCTCTTTCTCTGTCTCTCTCACTGTCCCTCTCTATTAAAAAAAAAAAAAAAAGTCACAGTAAGCTGACTAGCAATAGACCAGCAATCAAAGATATCATTCACTGCAGCCTCTCGAAGGTCAGTCTCCACTTATATCACGGAAACTATGTGTATGATGTATAGTTTTCCTTTACTTAGTCAAAGCAGCTCAGGAATTCTCCAATCTACTAAACATAATGTCGAGGGGAGAGCCATCACTTGACACTAACATAGGTTATTTCACTTAATTTTCCAACTCAAATAAGAAATCCAAAATCCCAATTAGCAAAATTAATCTTAATGCTGTGAATGTTTACTTTTCAAATATCCTCACAAACAACAACACTTTCAAAATATTGAGTACCACTGCAGACAACTGCATGCACCAGCTGGAAAACATCACCTCAGCCAATGCCACCACCCTCTCTTGCATCTCCAGTGGCTCAGTTGTCAACTGGTAAAGCACACTTACATGCCAGATCTCAAAAAGTCTCATCAATAGGAGGTGAACACTGATTTCTGTACCAAACCATGGAAATTTAAATTTCTTACTAGAGAAATCTGAAGGTCCATTTTTAACTTCTAATGCTAGTTTAACTATTTCTGTGATATGGGAATGAAAACAAGAAGTTTTAAGAGACTGACAGTTAAGTGATTAAACTACTGTATTAAAGCAAGAAAATTATTGAAGGAATACCTACGGATTTTATAGCAGGTGGTATCCTTTTCCAAAGATATCTCGCATTATTCCTAATTTACACAAAGAACAACAATAAATTTTTAAAAATCAGCTCAATAAATCCTTAAAATCACTAGCTCCAATGCATACATGCAGAACTACACTTTAAAATGCTACATATAATAGATTTTAGTCTTACATGAGTTTATTATAAGGAAATGAGTTGTTTTCCAGATAAAAAGATGTGAAATATTTTGATCAAAGTAATATTTTGTCATTTTTACTGATCCAGATGGTAAAGCAAGGCAACAGGACACTAAAACCAGACATAAACAGAACTCCCCACATAATCCACTCATATATAAAAATAATCTATGCACCCGAAAGGCTCCGGCATTTCTTAACAATAAGGTACACCATGCCCTTCTCGTTAAGATAAGACCTCTTTTACCAGTGGATACAGTCTCTAAAATTTCAATGCCAGAATTTTTAAGGGGTTGGAACAAACAATAACAGGATTATAAAAAAATAAAGCAAAAAATTTCTATGATATGTGTGTAATAAAAGCCTCAGTTTAGTTTTTAAAAGATATCAAAAAGGGTTTGGAAGAATTTAAAGCAAAATTTCATCTGGATGGGTTAAAACAATAGAAAACTACCATTTTTTAGCAGTTATGCTTATTTTCCTAAGAAATGTGAATAGGAATTTTTTAAAAATTCTAAGAAATCCCATACACACTGATAATGATTTTTGTTTTGATAATGAATTCTTGGCTTTCTCAATCTTCCCTTTCAGCTTCTTTTGATCTACTGATTATGGAAGATAAGTATAGAGAGATCATAAACTAACAACAACAACAAAAAAGGTAAATGGCAGTGAAGGAATTTCCTGCACTGCAGTATCTAGTGTAAACGGAAATGCTTTTTTGGAAGGCACACATAAAACAAATCTATCTTAAAACAACCACCTAAACACAATTCATTATGTTATGATTCAACAGGAAACAGGCATAATTGGAATTATAATACAAGATACAGCCTTGCGGACACAGGACTCCCGGCTGTAGCGGAAAGGCACTTACATGTCATTGTGAAGCAAATACAAAGCCAGAAGTTGACCGTACACTGGGGGCGTAGCGATTCCTCCAGGAGCCTTCAAAGTCAAAAAATGCAGAAAAACCTCATTTACTTTTATGCTTTTGTAGAACAAAAAAGTTTTATTAGTACTGATTTTAAAAGAAAGCCTGTCTATTATAAATGTAGAAAGGGACTAAAACCCACAGTGCTGAGCTTAGATCTGCCATCAGCCGGTGTTCATGTCCGTTTAGGCCTGCGTTTCTTTACACATGCAAGAGTATTAGGGTAAGGCCCCTTTCCCAGCTTTCGAACTTTTACTTCAATGCTCTTACAGGAAACAAGTACTTTCAAGGAAAGCAGCGCAGCTGAGTTAGGAACCTTCGCTCCTCTCTAAGGCCGCCGAGCGTCCGCCTAGGAGCCGCCGCGGGCCGCCTTCCCCTTTAGGTAAAACCGACTTTACACCTAAGTGCGTGTGGAACGCCTGCGCTTAACAGCTGCACAATGTCGCTTCCACCCGTCTATCAAAGACAAATGGAAGCTTCCTAGATGCCAGCATCACGAGACCAAGCAGGGCTTTCGGCCCTAAGAGGCGGTCCGCCCTCGTCCTGCGCGAGGCCGCCCGAAGGGCTTTAATGGAATCCGAGGCCGCAACCATGTCCGGTCTAACCCGAGAAACGTGCCGCCGGGCGTTGCAGCGCGGACGCGAGGGGTTTTCTGGCTCTAAAGACCCTCAGCAAAAAGCTCCCGGCGGAGCAGGCCGCGCGCCCCCAGCCGGGCCCCGTTACCCTGGAAACCCGCGCCGCCCCCAGTCTCTCCCCTCGCGGCGCTGGCGGCTACCTCGAGCTCCTGGTTCTCGCACTGATCCAGCAACTTTTTGAAACTGAAGGCCCCCTCCGCCATCACCGCCACTGGCATCTTCCCGGCCGGTCTCGCTGCTCCCGACCGCCGGACCCCTGACTGTCCCTCGGGGCGTCGCGCCCGCGATGACGTGCGCACCAAGGCGCCGGCTCTGCGAAATGCGCATGCGCGGGTGGCGCGACGTTCGACGCCGCGGCTATGCGGCAGGGAGCGCCGGTGCTCTGGCCCGCGCTCTCGGTGACCTGGAGGACTCGACTCGGGGACCGGAAGCCGCTCCCGGAAGGCGCAGCCAGAGGGGGGAAAAGGGTTGGGTGCGCGTGGAGAGGTGGTGCGAATGATAATAGCGAAAGGATTTCGGTAGTGAAAGCCGCCTAGTACGCACAATGCGGCGTTTCTTTTTCGTGGTTCTGGGTCTCTGGCCAAGGCAGTGACCCCGGGCTCAGATGCTCTGCAGGGCCAGGTGCCCGAGAAGCGTTCCTGAGTTCCAGAGCTGTGTTTGGCCGCGCGTTCGCTGTCTGCACTCTGACACCCAGTGCACTTACACGCCGGCTCCGCTGTGGCCGGGTCCTCCTCCTACTAACTGGGCGGAGCACCCTCTCGCACTTGGATCCCCCAAGTACTGACCTGGGTGTCTGCTGCGGTCCCACTGCTCCCTCATTCCCTGCTTTCAGCACAGCTGCCAACCATGGTTTTGTGAAATGCAATCATCTCATTATTCTTTAAACCCCTAAATCCCAGTCCTTGCCGTCGATCCACATTTCCATGATCTAATCCCAGATCCTCAACACGAGCTAGACCAAACATTATATTGTGCAGTACGAACTTGCAAATTGTTTTTCCTGTTGTGCCACCAGCTACATAAATCTGGGCCCAGAGCAAATGACTTGCTTGCAGGGCAGGTATTCCATGTCCAGTAGGAAAGCCAAGTCCTGGGGTTACCACCCCTTCCCTGTGCCTGAGTAGTGGCTCAGACATTTTTGTCTGGGAGGCAGGAAGGCTGTCTGAAAGAACACACAGATCCAAAGCCTGCACTAGAGCAACTGGTTTAGTTGAAGCAGAGGGTGGGGAGAACAAGCCCCAGGGCGAGATGGTGGTGGTCAGCAAACAAGAGGAGGTTGGTAGCCGTTCTGAGAGCAGCAAGCTGGAGGATGAGCCAACCCGCTCACTACAGAGAACCAGAAGAAAAGAGCTGAGAAGAGCCCCACTGGGGTCAGAACAAACCTCAAACACTCCTTCCCAAAACTCCCCTTACCTGAATTTAATTGGATCACATCGCACAGAAGCTTGTAACCTAGGGCATTGTCAAAAATAATAGAGCAACCAGCCAGCACCCCAGGAGTGGGTGCAGTACTGAAAGAGGTAGACAGCTCCACAGATCAGGGAGAGGGACAGGGAGCCCTGCTAAAGCCACAGTCACACCAGGGTGAGAGGGTGACCACCAGGGCCTTGGCCTCCAAGGAGCTCTGTTGCATGCGGCACATCCTGGGGCAGGGGACTTCACTGAAGTGACAGCCACTGGACAGAAAAATGAGCAAATGACGAAAACAAGCCCTAGAAGGTTTGGAGGGAAGTTGTGACCCGAAGTTGCCAACTTGATACTTAAAAACTCCAGTTTTTGACCTAGCCTTCCACTTTAGGTCACTGGAGAAAGAAGAGAAAGAAGAGGAAGAAAGGAATGTGGAATAGAGCCAAACAGATGAAATAAAAATGACAGAGAAGGGCAACGATTTAAAGTGCTTCATGGAAAAGATGAACAGCATTGGCAAAGCTGCAGGGAGACTGCAATAAAATAGGAGATTTGGGGCTGGAGTGGTGGCTCAGCGGCTATGGCACCTGCCTGGCATGCGTGAGGATGTGGGTTCAAACCCCAGCACCATGCACACAAAGAAGTGTCAGAACATCAAAAGCCACATGAAAAACTAAATAAAATTGATTCCCCCCTCTCTCACTGTCCCTCTCTTTTAAAAAGAAAAGGAAATTTATACTAGTAGAGTCAGATGTGGTTGAAGGGAGACTATGTCAGCATTCATTCAAAAGCTAAGAGCAATTTTCTAGAAAGTTACAAAGTACCCATACTGATTCAAGATGAGAGAAAAAAATCTGAAAAGATCTATAACAAGTAGATTGGATTAGAATTTTTAAAAAGTATGCACCAAGAAAAGCCCAGACCTACAGGGCTTAATTGGTGAATTATACCAAATGTTTAAATAAGAATTCATCTTAATTCTGTGAAAATTTTTAAAAAACAGAAGATAACCCTTCCTATTTTATTCTATGAGGCGGTGTTACCCTAATTCCAGAACAGATATCACAAGAAGACTGCAGATAAAGAAATGTTTGAAATGAACGTAGATGCAAACACCTGGCAAGCTGAATTCATCAGGATTATCCACGGCAACCAAATGATCTGTCCCAGCAATGCAAGGTAAGTCAGAGTTCAAAAACAGAATCAATGAATACAGTATCAACAGGATACAGGACCAAAGCATGTTTTCCCCAGTATATGCAGGAAAAAAATACGTAATAAATTTCAGCCTCCTTTCATAATCAAACCCTCAATGAAGCAAGGATGGAAGGGAACTTCCTGGGCAGCTAACATCACCAGAGATGGAGAAAGGCTGACGGCTTCCCCTGGGGTCAGGAACAAGACAAGGATGCGTTTGCAATGCGTATTCTACACTGTACCAGAGGCTCTAGCCAGAGCAACTGGGCAAAAAGAAACACATTAAATAATAAATAGCATCTGGATTGGGAAGGAAGAAGTAAAGGTATATCTTATGTTTGAAGATGACATGATCTTGCATACGTGCAAATCGCTGAGAAATCACTGCAAAGCACGTAGAACTAGCAGAGTTCACCAAGGTTGGGACGTGAGATCAGTTTCATTCTGTTCAGTAGCAATCACAAAACAAAAGCGAAACGAAAAATTTATGCTAACTTCACAAAGAGTAGAACACTTCAGAAACATAATGAAGGAGTGCAAAATGCAACTCCGACAGCACCCCACGATGTGGACAGGAATTAGAGAAGCCCTCCATCTATGGAAGGCACTCCCCCCTTCACGGGGCAGAAGACTTCCTGTCATGACTGCGACACAGTCATGAAATCCTCAGCTGGAGGAAGGTGAATGGAGAGAGTGCTGCAGCCCCTCTGCTCACGGCCCCCCAGTAGAGGGTCCTTGGGCTGCTGGCGGAAGCCCGAGTGGGGGCTGAACAATTCTCAGGGTTTCCTTCCCAGCTTCACTGCTGCAGGTCCACGGAGCTCCCTCCCTGAGACTGGGCTCTCTGCGCCTTTTCTTCCTTCACCTCCTGGACTCTGGCAGTGCAAGGCAGTGCTGGGAAAGAGGGTGCTTCCAAGGGCAAAAGGACGTCTGGAGCCCACTTGCCCTTCCCACAAGAGGGACTGGCTCCCCATGCTCTCCCAACCTCGGCCCCTGCCCGGCCAGCAGTGCTGTCCTGTGTCCTGCTGCATTTCCTCCTGGGCGAGCTGATGAGCACTGTCCTCTTCACTCCTGCAGGCCTCCAGGCGCACCCAGAACCCAAAGTGCTCCCACTGGATGGGGGCTACAGGATTCTCTTATTCTCGTGAATTTTCTCCCCTGGCATTAGCTCGTTTCCTCCATGCGCAGCCGTTGGACAGGGGTCATTGTGTAGGGATGGCTTCTCCTGTACCAAAAAAGGCAAGTTCATGGCATGGATCCTACCCTGCCTGAGAGGCTGACCACGGGAGGCATCGCCAATCAATCTCAGCCTCCTTTCCCTGGGAGGTTAGGGCCTTCGGTGCCCTCCTCCAGAAAGAGCTGCGGCCAGGCCTACCCAGGGACCAGGATGGCATGTGGGGTGGCAGGGTGGGGGAAGCTTGCAGTGGGTCTCTTGGGTTTCCCACGTCCCAATCTTTCTCAGGCATTTCAGAGGCAGAATGAAGACGGTTTTGCACCTCTCTCCTTCTGTCTTGCTGTCTGCCTGCTCAGGGCTCCCCACCTCCCAGCACACTTTGTGCTTGACCATCTGTGTCGTGGTGACCGTGGAGCCTGGGCCAGGCCTGATTCCAGCACCCGCACTGTGGCTTTGCTGATGCCTCAGCTCTCAGCAAAGCCTCGCATCCACATCTCCAGGGTTGCCTTAGGTAAGAGCCTCTTGCCCGCTCCCTCTGCGCAGTGCCCAGCCCAGCCCCCTCGCAAACAGTATGTGACTCGTAAACTTGCTCGAAGGGATGACTTAAACGTCCCTATAATAAGCTAGGGTATGAAGTTGCTAAACAGAAACTCAACATTCAGTAAGAGAGGAAATGTAGCCATTTCGGAAATTAAAGCAGAATTTGTGGTGTTTGGGGGAAGCCAAAGCAGGAACCGTCCTGCTTTCCACGCCGCTCATAGTGGAGCTTGGGAGCCAGGTGGAAGAATCCTAGTACCTCTCATGCGACGTTGGGCGGGACATAAGCTGGAGTCTACTGCTGCACCTGTAGAACTAAGGCACCAGGTCTAATCTCCATTGTCTGTGTACTGCTGTCCCATTTTCCCAGTGTCAAGGACAAATTAACTAAAGGAAGCCTAGTAAAGGAAAGAGAGTGGGGAGGAGAGGGAGGGAGGAGGAGGAGAATAGGGGAGGTACGGATGCTCCATAGCGTGCTTTGCGCCTCTGAGATGCTAAATAGTTCCCCTGTGATCATTAAAAACTGGAAAAGTAAAAATGCAATCAAAGGGAAATCAGTAGAGGAAAGGACAGGGGCGGGGAGTGCTGGGAGAGAATCGGGCCGAAGTGCATGGTTATGGCGTGAGCACGTAGGAAAGTGTGGCAACAAACCCTTCAGTATGCGCAGCTGCCATGTGCCAATAGGAAGGAAGCAGCCAAGGCAAGGGGCACGATGCCCTCTTGCAGCAGCCTGGCCGAGCCTGGGCAAGCATGCTGACTGACAGCAGCCGGGCCAATGCTAGAGTGGGATGTCCGTCCTCTTATGCGGGGTTTTAACGTATGTTCTCTTAACCCTGAGAGTAGGAAGCTTAACTCCTCTGGAGAAGGCGCCGTCCTGGGGGAGTTTCCAGTTTTCTCCTCTACAGACCAAGGTGCTGCCAGGCCCCCAAAGCAGTATCTGGAGAACTTGGTGCAACGCCAGACGCTGCCACCAGGCGGTGCTGCGTCTCCACTGAGGAGCTGTAACTGACCAGGAGGAGCCTGCAGGCCTTAGTGGAGCGTAATTTCTCATTCTCTTTACTCTTCAGCTTAGGGCAGTTAATTCCTTCTCAGAATTACTTTTCAGGTTGAAATCTGGGCTGTTGTTCCTTTGAGGGGCCCCTTCCCATGGGCCATATTTGTCTCTACATTTTCCTGGGCTCCGACAGCCCTGTAGACTCCTTCCTGGCCTGGGCCATAGTCAAGTCCGTGCACGTGGGTGGGCGGGGGCTCTGGGTGAGGGTCCCCATCAGCCTGGGCATCTCTGCAGACCGGAGGGAACTTCTGGACAGCAGAAGGAAGGGGTCCCTCCAGGGAGTGGAGCTCAGTCCCTCCCCCAGAAACCCCTTGGCCCAGGCAGGGGCTCCTGTGTAGCTGCCCAGGGAACAAGACTTGTCTGCCTTGGCTCTCTGTGACCGTCCTGAGCTTCTCAGAGTATAAGAGTCCTTGGGCATTTAGTCCCTGGTGGAGGGGTGCTGACCAGGCCCAGGTGGAGCAGCTCAGGGCTGGGAATGCCAGTGCTGTGTACCTTTGGAGGGGAAGTTTTAACCAGCATTAGCTGTATTTGAACAATCATTTATTAAGCTACCTCATGGTATCATTTCCTGCAACCACCAAGCAAACGACCAAGACTCAGAGAGGTTAAACAACTGTCCCCAAGCCACACAGCCAGCAAGCGCCAGGGATCTACGCTGAGGGCTGTCTGCTCCAAGACCCACTTTCTCTGCAGCACTGCCCAGAGCCTCAGGACCCCACAACAACAATGAGTGTTCACTGCAAATTCCTGGGGGTTGGTGGTGGAGGCAGCCTGGAAACACTGTATACGCAGGTCTCAGGTGAAATTTTGAGCCCACATGGTGAGTCCTTGTCCTTCCTGATGCCTCCTCCACTTTCACATCACCTCCGCACCTGGAGTCTCCTTGTCCATTGCTCCCACCCACGCGACTCTTCTCTCTTCTGGGGCCACTCTCTTTAAGCACCTACTGTGTGCCCCGCCTGGCACTAAGTGTGGGACTACAGTGGCAAGGAGCTCCGGTCTCCACCCTCTGGCCAGCCTGTCATGCCCTGGTGCTTCTGGTTACCAGTCCATCTGTGTACTAGTGGAGGTCCACGGCAAAGGGTCCCGCAGCGCAGCAGGTGGCCACAGCAGACGTGTGCCATCTCGCACATCTCAGCGATCTCTGTGCAGCTTGCTGGGCTCTGTCTCTCCAGGTCTCTCATGGCCCATAGTTGAGGTGCTGGCTGGGCTGAGGTCTCATCTCAGGGCTTGACTGGGGAAGGATCCTTGTCCCCTTGCTCTCTGGGTGGCCAGCAGGATGCAGCCTCTCGCAGCTGCTGACTGGAACCTCCTGCAGGTCCCCATGGGTGAGTCTCTCCATAGAGCAGCTTGGGCAGATCGGCAGGCAGGACAGACAGCAGAGCAGCCGATGAAGGCAGAGCCTCTCCCACTCAGCATTGTAGGTAACGCCTGTCCGTTTTGCTGCTTCGTGTTTAGAAACAAGCATTGGGTCCAGTCCATGCTGAGTGGAGAGCTGCGAGTACGGACAGATAAGTCATGAAGGCCGGAAGCTGGGGGTTGCTGGGGGCCAACCTAGAGGCCCTCAAGGACCCATGTCCCTCATGTGCACAGTCCTGAAGTCTTGGTCCATCCTGACATCAGCTCAAGTCCAGATCGTATCATCTGTCGGGTCTGCATCTGAAGGAAGTTGCAGAATGATCCTGTAAGCCTGGTCCCTCAGCCAGAGACAGAGCTCCTGTCCACGTCCACCCTGGGTGGCTGGCAGGATGCAGCCCCTCAAAGCTGCTGGCTGAGACCTCCTGCAGGTTCTTGTAGGTGAGTCTGTCCATAGAGAGACAGACAGATAGGACAGGCTGCTAGATCACCTCTGCCAGGGGCAGGGCCAGGCTCTGAGGGGTCGCTCCTTCCTCTATTCGCAAAGGTAGCGCAGGCTTGCAACCAAGTGGCCTCCTCTGCGCATGTGCTACCCTGTGGGTCTGGCTGCTCCTGCGTTTCCTGTCCTCTGTGCCTTTTGGTCCAAGCTGGCAGAGCTGCTGGTGTGACCGGGACAGGCCCAGGGTTCTGCAATCATGGTGATAAAGCATCTCCTAAGTCAGGTGGGTGGGGGGCTGGGATGTCACTGTGTTCCTATTTGAACCTCTGTGTACCTTTCAGTGTTTCATAAGTGCTTTGCAAACAGGGCTCAGAAATGTGTGGTATTGCTGACTAGACAGAATAGAAAGTGCAGAAATAGTCCAAGTCCGAAAGGAGATTTAGTGTATGATAAAGGTGGTGTTTCAAATGCTGGCAAAACAAACAACACTGAGACAATTAAATGATCATAGTGCGCCTGTACCCAGCAGTGGATCCCACAGGAATTAGAAGGTAAACAAGAAATGGGGCTGGGTTCCTCCTGGGGGGGACTTGTCATGACTCAAAATCCAAACGCCATTGAAGATGAAACCAAGCACGTGAGAATGGATCCTCATGGGGGAACTTGTCCTAACTGGAAATCCAAACGCCATCAAAGATGAAACCAAGCACACGAGAATGGGTTAGAAAACCGTAGTTTGCTTTGTAAACCACCCAGGAGAAGGTCGCCCACTATACCTCAGAGACACAGGGTGGATTCTGTCCATACATAAAGAGTTCTTAGAGGCCCAGGAAGGGCAGATGAAAACGGCCTACTGACAGAGGTTTCTGAATCTCTCACTTCCTCCTTGAGAACAGAGCAACAGGACGGAAGCAGACAGCCATGGGTAACATTAACCAGAAAACTAACTCATGGGCCTGCTCAGGGTCTGAAGTGCAGCAGTGGGAAATGCCATCAAGGGCCTGTGGGCATGCGTGTCGGTGCGCACCGTGTGGGGCATCTGAAATGGCCAGCAGGCTGGCTGTGAAGCCTAGGGTGGGGGGAGCACGGCAGCAGAGCCTGCGGGGCTGGGAGCTGCCAGCCTCAGCAGCCATCTCTGCATTGTCCCTGGTGGAGCTGCTCAAGACCTGGGTGACTCCAAATCTCCCAGCAGGGCTCCTTCCAGGATGGACTCCATGCCCAGGAGAAAGTTGTGGGATTCATAATTTGCAGGAAAGGGGAGATTGGGAAAGAGCAAGAAATTCAGAAACAGCTGGAGCGGGGAAGCATGCAGGGAATTTCTGAAGCCAAGCTGCCTTGATACACAGCAGAGGGAGCCCTGCAGGTGGGAGGAGCTGATGTGAGTTAGGCTCAGTCAAGAGAACCACGTCCCAGGACGTGGACAGCAGAAGATTGAGGGCGGATCCCACGCAAACCTCAGGTGAAACATTAAGGGGAAAAGACTGAAAAGAAAAAGAAAAAAAAAGAAAAAGAAAAATGGGCAAGACCTGATCAGAGCTCCACAAATGTACACAAGAAACCAAAAGGCTCAACTTTGTAAAGACAGTTAAAGCCTGAGGAGCTACGCTGCGTTTACATGGCCAATTGGCAAAGTTGGAAGGCCAGACTTCAGGTAGTATTGTGCTCAGGGGAAGAGCGCTCCCCACGCTGCGGCTCAGAGACTCCACAGCATGTGGGGACAGGGACACCACATGAGCCCCCTGTATATGCGTTTGGGGTGGAAAAGCCTTCCCCAAATTCATGCCCACCTGGAGCTGTGACTGACCGCATTTGGAAGTGGAGTCTGTGCAGGTGTGGGAAAGATCAGGGTGGGCCCTAAATCCACTGTGACTGGGGCTCCCTAAGAAGCGGAGCACAGGGGCCGTGCACTGGAAGCTGGGAGGGGCACGGAGGACGTCCTCTCCAGAGCCTCCCAGGAGCAGGGCCTACAGGCCCTGGATTTTGGAATCCCAGCTTCTAGAACTGTGGAGAGCTATTTGTCATTCTGAAGCACAAAGTCTAGAAATCACCTCCACTTACCCATCCTGTGGCCAACGATCTCTTCTAGAAAGCTGGCACCACAGTCCTGCTAGGCACTTGTGCGGACAGGACAGTCTGAGTGCAGAGGCACAGAGGACTGGCTCAGTGAGCCGGGGCGCAGCCTCCGTGGGGGCGTCTTAGGAGCTGCGGAGATGGACACAGAGGAGGTGCCGGTGTCTCCTGTTCTCCATGTGCACCTGCAGCTGGACCCCAGAGCCCGGGCTGGCCTCCTGCCTGGCTTCACCCCGTGCAATGCACATGTGAATTCCAGCGTTCGGAAGAGCCAGACTTCAAGATGACTGGACGCTTGGAGCGCCTCTCTTGGATGTGTGCGGACATTGGCATGGTGTGGATTGTGGCTTATGCCTCAGTAATGTCTGGGGGCGTCATGGTCAAGGACTTTGAAGCCAGGGTCTATCAAGTGCCATCCTGGGGAAGACACTAAGGCCCCCATTCTCTGGGACAGGGGTGAAGGGTGTGGCGAGGACTTTGAAAGGCACCTACACCTGTTTTCACTCTACCACCAAAGTGATTGTGTGGTGGAATGCGGTTCTCAGAAGCCAGCCACAGGCAGAGAGTGGACGATGGAGGACATTAATTATGTAGTTTTGAATTAGGCTCCTTAGGAGACACTCAGCTTTGGTTAGGGGTGTTGCCCCTCTGGTCCTGTCATTTCTGGGTTCCAGCTGCATAGACTCTTTGCCCTGCATGGCTGGCACCTGCCTTGTGCTGCCTTCTGCTGGCGTTCTGGCCCCACCACATGCCACCCCGATCCTGTGACATGCAGGTGTTCCCCCAGCCTTCCCAGGAGGCACTGGGGCTATTCCACGCAAGCTGAATTCTTTGCAGAGTTCACTCACTGGTGACACAGTTTGGGGCGGATAGCAAAACATTGCCTCCTTTGCTACACAGCAGAAGAGGAACACACTCAAACTGTCACAAACGCCAGAGCTTCAGGGATGCTCCACTTGTTTGAGCTCGTGCTGCAGTCCCCAGAACTCTAGCAGATCCCATGCTTGGTGCGTGCCCGCCGGGATGGACACTGACGCATTGCTTGCACTTGCCTAGTCCAGGGGACAAACCAGGGTGAAGCTTCTGAACTCTAGTAGCTCCAGTGAAACCTCGAGCTTCCGTGGGGCAGCTGCAGATTTTGCGGGCCTGGGGAGCCTGTTCACCACGGCTGTGGCAGGCCCAAGTGGCACCTCGAGAGCAATTCTGGACAAGGAGGTCTTGCGTGTGGCTGAAGACCTATCTAGAGGCAAGCGTGCCTGGGTGAGTCCCATGAGTCCCGGGGCTTGTGCAGGGAGCCCACCTGGCTTTCCTCCTGGGTTCCTGGGAGGAAGCTGCCACACCTTTGGAATTCCTCAGTGATAGGAGGGGCTTTGGGAGCATGGTGGCCCTTGGACCACACCTGAGTCCATGCTAACGAGGTGGCTCACAGAGTCCCTAGATATTTGAGCTGAGATGACCAGGGTGGTCATACAGAAGGATCAACATACTGGTGGAGACTTGGGCTGTGTCTCAGGATACAGCCTGACCTCTGGAGAGGAGGGCAGGACATGAATTCAGTGGGCCATTGATGGTCTCGTCCACTCTCAGCGTTCTGTCCACTGCAGCTGAACCAGCTTCCTGTCCTTCCAGGTAAAAGCAGGAAGGAGTGACAGTCTTGTTCCCAGAGATCTATGGGTCACATGCTCATTGTAAGCCAATCACATGGTAATGCCAGTGAGCTCTGATTGGCTTAGACCTGGGTCACATGATGAACCCTTGTCAGAGCCCGGGGACTTCTTGGAAAGGTGGAGATGTTTTGCCAACTAAAGTCTGGCTAGAGTTCCCAGAAGTAGTGGAAGGATGCTAGGTGTCAATCAGTGGAAAATGACTGATATTTGTTGCGTAGTCTCTCTCTAAAATGGTGGTGATGATCTTGAACCTCAGAGGGGCTGGGCAGGCTTTGAGTCAATACTTACAGAACACTTAGAACAGCTTCTGCCACCCAGCCACTATCAGCAAGTGCCAAGCATCTGCCAAGCACCGTTCAGCTGCAACAGCACCGTGAAGTGGGGTTGGATTTTCCATTTTCCATAAACGAGGAAACCAGGGCTCCGAGAGCTTATGTAGCTGGTCAGAGGTCACACGGCTAGTGAGAGGTGGAGCCAAGATTTGCAGCAGGCGTTGGACTCTGGAGTCTGTTGCTCACCTTCTGCACAATGCTGCTTTAAGAGGTTCGTCTGTCCCACACATGTGGGCCAAGAGCCACGGGCGGTAGGCGAGGTTTAAACCAGATCCTCTCAGCGGCCAAGTTACCCTGTTTTAGTCTGGAAGCCCCTTTAAGCTGGATGAACACCTTTGAGGTGGAATTCTGAAACGGGCATTGGCAGCATCTTAGCTCCTCAGAGTCACCATAGCTTCCAGAACTGTACCCCTGGGTGGGAGGAGCGTGATGCTGAGGAAGTGCCCTCAGGAAGTACAGGGCCCTGACTGGATCCCGCACACAGTTATGATGAGAGCTTAGGAACAGAGGACAAGAGCACTTAGCAGGCCCTGCAGAGGCGGAGATTAGACCCCAAGGTGGGGCTTCCCGAGCTTTGTCCTGTGGCGTGACACTGGAGCCCAGAGCCGCAGGTCAGGGATCCCGCTGCTGTAGCTGGGCAGATCTCAGAGGCTGCTCTCACGAGGAGGTGGGCAGGACAAGGGGAGAGAGAGGGAATGTGCAGGGGGCAGACACAGCCGGGGGGCGGGTGGTCGGTGAGGTCTGCCCCCTGCTCTTTCCTGTGGATTGCCCAGGACGGGGGTCCTTAAGCGTGTGTGAAGACAGCGAAGAGGAGCCACCTCTGCCCTCCCTGGTGCTCCTGCCTCTAGGAGGAGCCTCTGGTGAGCCGTGGACTACTCCCCTCTACCTGGGACTAAACATCCAAGGCTGAAAGCTTTCCAAGGACAAGAGGTTGGTTTGGGCTCACAGTTTCAGAGGCTGAAAAGACCAAGCTCAGGCAGGATATGACCTCAGTCACCCCTTCTGGGGTGGTGTCCCATTGCCCTAACAATCTCCCGCTAATCCCTGCCTCTTGAAGCTCCACCACCTTCAATACTCCTACACTAAGGATCAACCTCTGGCACGGGAATCTTTGGAGGACAAATGGTACCCAGGCCATAGTGTCATCTAAACAGAAGCCAAAGGAAGTGGCCCCGTGGATGCAGCGAGGGTCAGCGTACGCCCTGCTGTCTTTGCCTGGTGTTTCGGAGAGGTTTCAAGTGGTGCCCTGGTAATTCATTGCGCAGGTTGTAGCCCCGGGGATTCCTCCAACACCAGCCTGTGGAGCAATGTCAAGTGAAGTCCATGTCCTCTCTCTGCTCAGCCAGTTGGTGAGATGCAAGCAGGAAGTTGACCACCTGGCTAATGTCCATTGCAATGTCTCAGTGACAACAAATAATTCATGTCCGTGGTTTGGGGGTTTTAGCTCTGTAGTAATGTGAGGGTGTCTCTCGGGTTTAATTGAAGCCCCTTAACCTGGGATTGGTCCTTTACATGTGGTGGCCCCCATCCAGGATCGAGCCTGAGCTGGAGTCCACCGCGCCCGTGCAGGAGCCGGGCCAGCCCACACCGCCTGGTCTAACAGTGTCGTTAGGCGGCTTGTGCTGCACCAGTCGCGACCGTCTTGCTCACTGCCCACACCTTTTCCTGGCGTGGGCCTTGATGTGCACGAAGCCTTCTTGAATCTCCAGCTAGGCATCTGCTGAACCTACTATTTTGCCAGTCTTCACTCTGTCACCGATCCCATAAAAACCACGCCCCGTTTGGTCATATTGTCATTTCTGTGAAGCTTTTGTGACATTGCACTGATTTGGATCCCTTTCTCCCAGCATTTCTGGTGTGAATCTGCCTTGTGTCTAGACAGCCAATGCAAACCTCGTCCAGGACATAGGCCTCCATGGTCCCCTGGGGCTCCGAGAGGTGACCAGACACGCATCATGGAAAATGTGGCTGCACCTGTGGCAGTCTTCCCTGTCCCAGTCCCTGTCCCAGTCCCCATCCCAGTCCACAGGTGAGTAGGGCCTTTCTCCTGCTCCATCAAGTGCACAACAGCTCTGGACAGCAGCTCTTGTCCTAGGCAAACTAGGGCCATCCTGCAGCTCAGCCTCTCCCTCCAGTGCCCACTCGTTTCTCCCAGCTAGTGGTCATCTCCAGCTGTCTCCCATGGATGCAGGACATGGGTGGCCCTCTCTGGCTGTCTCCTGTGGATGCAGGTCATGGGGTGGCCCTCTCCAGCTGTGTCTTGTGGATGCAGGATATGGGGGTCCCTCTCCAGCTATGTCCTGTGGACACAGGACATGGGTGGGCTGTCTCCTGTGGACACAGGACACAGTGGCCCTCTCTGGCTGTCTCCCATGGATGCAGGACACAGTGAGCTTCTGCAACTATCTCCCATGGATGTAGGACATGGGTGGCCCTCTCCAGATGTCTCCCATGGATACAGGACATGAGCCTCTCAAGTGTTCCAGCCCTGCCCCTGACTTCCGTCATCTCTAGTGGCCCTTGGGTCCACATGTTAGTATGGACTCTGAACAGTCCCTGGATCCCAGCAGCACTGACCGCTTTGGCAAGGGACACCCTCCAGCATCTCCCTCTTGCAGGGGAGAGTGGCCCTCCTGAGCCACAGGGGCTGCCTGGAGATAAGCAGGGGTGTGGCCGGGCATTGGTGACAATGGTGGGAGAGTCCCTGAGGAAGTCAGACTATCTGCCTGTCCTAAAACAGTGTTGGTGAGAGAAGCTCTGTCATTTGATGGAGGTGGATTTTGTGATGTTTCCAGGGTCAGGAACCAGAGATGCTATGTCCTGAGCCTTGGGGACCACAGTCCTCTGGGAAGACACCTGCTGGTCCCGTTCATGCTCCCGTCTGCTTCTCCCTGCGAGAGGGTCTGGGGAGATGCTCAGTGCAGTGCTGACCAGCATTCAAAGACATCTGGCACGGTCAGGTCTGGGACTCCTGTGGGGAGGAGTTGTGGGGCTGGGCCTCACCTGGGCGCAGGTGTCTGTGGGCAGGATTGAACTTTATCCAGGTGTGCTGGGGCGGAGGTGGGGTGTGGTGGGCAGCACGGTGACCCCCAAAGGTGTGTATGTCTCACTCCCTGGAACCTGCAATCACGGTGCCTTTTGTGATTCAGGACTAAGGTCGCAGATGGGGGTCAGAGTTCTCTTCCCTGGCCCTGATAAAGAGAGGTACCCTGGGTTTCCTGGATAGCCCGAAGAGGTGAAGAGGAAGCAAAGAGGGGTGCAGAGAGATGCCACAGAGAAGGATGTGACCACCATTGCCAGCCTCGCAGAGGGAGGGGTGGGCCAGGAGCTCAGGAAAGCGCTTGTCTAGAGACTGCAGCCTTCCCATGACAGCCAACCAGTCATGGGGACCATGGTCCCACAGCCACATGGAACGGAATTCTGCTGAGCACCTGAATGAGGTGGTTCTCTCCTGGAGCCCCCTGGAAGGAAGACGGCCTGTGAGCCCAGACTGCAGTCCCGCTCTCTGCACCAGCGGCTGACCTGCAACGGCAGGCAGAGGTCACTGCTGTGGACACTTGGAGGTGGTGATCAGCAGCAGCAGCAAGCGTGGATGAGAGCAGAGCCAGGCCTGTGGCCGTGACCTGAGTCCTGGGGTGACAAGGCTGTGGGAGGAGCATGAAGGAGCAGGCTCTGGGTGTGACCCGGGTCACCAGGTGCGATGACGGATGGGGCAGGACATTTCCCCCTGCAGCTGAGGAGCCAGCCAGCACCCCGCAGCCCTGGACATTGTCCTGAGTGTTCTCCTAGGGCACATCCCAAGCAGGGCTGGAAGGACGCTGTCACCACAGCTCCACGTGCATAAGTGTCAGCCAGGAGAGCTCAGGTGGGGACTCAGAGGTACAGACATAGCTGGGGGTTATGGTGGGATGCTGCTGCTGCTGTCTTTGGGGAGCTGTAAGCCAGTAGCCTTTGATGATCTGTGACAAAGCGAAGCCACCAAATGGGCTGGTGATGTCCTGGGACTCAAGCACGTCTAACCTGGAGCCTCAGTGCCCTCGTCTGTAAAATGGGAAAATAAGTACTAGCCCAGGGAGATCAATTAGATAAGCCAACCTGAGCACCTGCCCATGACTGGAGACTCACTTCCTGTTTCCCTCACCCAAAGGGGTGGTGCTGCTGGGAAGACCAGTGTTTGGGGAAGCAGGCTGGAAAGAATCAAAAGAGGAAAGGAGAGAGTGCTCAGACTGTTATGCAATCAATCAATCAATCAATCAATAATAAGCCAGCACACTACCAAAAGGGACGTAGGAATGGGGGAGGAAGGGATTTGGAGACAAAATGGGCAGATGGAGGGGCAGAGTAGGTGGGCACCGTGTGGGGCGATGGCCTGGGAGCTGGCTCTGGGAGAGTCCAGCTGGGCAGCACAGCAGTCCTGAAGAGCTGGGCCTTGGGCCAGGACAGGACCTAACCTCCACCTTAATTCAGAAGGTGGAACGCACCTCTGGGGGAGGCGGCAGGATTGTGGCAACAGGTTTACCAGGAGCCTGGGAAGGTTGCTTTGTCCTCTTGTGAAGTGCAAAAGAGGCCACAAGGTGGCGCTCACCCCAAGAGCATTCCAGGGCCAAGGCCCCCAGACCGGGAATGTGTCTTCTCCCAGACCTGGGGCTGAGGACCAGGACAATTGTGCACACAAAGGCGTGGGGACTCTCTCCTTCCCACCTTTCTGAGCTTTCCAGCTTGGTTTGCAAACCCCTTTCCATGTGCCCACGCAGCCCAGCTCAGAACAGCCTCTCTGGTGTCCTCAGAGTGACCTGCACACAGGCCACACACATGCCACCCCAGCTCGCCCAGGGTGCTGAAGGAGAGTGAAGCCTGAGAGTCGGGCAGGCAGCCCCAGCAGACCACTTCCTAGGCCTGGAGTTCCGGGGAGCTGGAGGGGCTTGGTTTTAGGCAGAATCACCCCCAACACCCTGACGTGCTTTTGCTCCTGTGCACCCCCAGACCCATAGGCTCCCATCTTCCTGCACAAGGTCAGCCACACCTTGACCAGTGCTCAGAGTCCCCCAAGACCTGGAGCTCCCCTTCACCACTGCAAGCTGTGTGGGACCCAGGGACCCAGCGCACGGCCATGGAGATGGGAGGCAGGGCTGAGGAGTGATGGGACCTTCTGATCTGGGAAACTCTGGTGACCAGCAGTGGCTGCAGCACCCCTCCTGTCCTTTGCTTGGTGTCTTGCGTGTGTGTGACCACGTGTGTAAATGAAACACCAACATGGAGCAGATCCTCCCTGCGACCCCCTCCTGGCCAGTCTGAGCCAGGACCCTGTGCGGTCACTTGTGAGGACTAGCCTGTCCCCGCCCACGGAGCTTCTCTGTCACAACCACCATGTGTGTCAGGTCTCCTGTGTTTCTTCGAGCTTCATAAGCACAAAGAAAGGACCCGCTCTGAAAACTCAGACCCAGGCAGGTAAGGGACACACACGCAGTTTGTCCCTCCCAGGGAGCACAGAGAGCATCAGACCAGAACAGACTGGTGTGATCTGAGCTTAGCTCACTCTCCCTTCCTCACCACACTGAACACTGAACGGATCCTGGGGGTCTTCAGCGCAGCCTTTGGTGGCTTGGTGGGGACAGAGGGTGGAGGGACGCAGCTGGGAGTGGGTCCTGTCTGTGCACCTTCTTCTGCTGCTCTGCTGCTGCTGTGGAGGGCTTTAGGATCAGCTTTCCCCAAACACCAGTGGCCCTGTAGACAGATGGGGCTGGCCTTCACCTTACATGGATTCTGGGGTGACTTTGACATTTTGGGGTGAACCAGGATTTACCCAGGATTGAGCTGCCCATTGCTGCCTGCCCAGACATCCTTGGGAGAAGCCCCCAGTACAGGCCCTGCCCCCGAATCTCCTGAAGACAGAGGTGAAATGGCGCCCCAGGTGAGCCAAGGCAGAGTCCCTGCGGAAGCGGTGCTCCAGGGCTGTGGGCTGCACACAGGCAGCTACGTGGTGTGAACCTCTCGGGCCTCACAGCACCCAGACCCCTTGGCAGCGTGGTTCTGGGTATGTCACTGCCCTCCTGTCCCTAACTGAGCCACCCAGTGCCTGCCGCAGCAGGCTGTGGCCCCCAGCTCCACTGCTCAGGGCTTCTGCCAGTCACGCTCTGTGGCTCTTTCATTGCCATGGTGCTGTCACTCTCAGCCCCTACTTTCCATCTTCTGCTCCTCAGTCAGGACACTCAGCCCTAGCAGCAAAGGCAGGCAGCGAGGGTATCCCAGGAACAGTGCCAGGGTGGCCGTGAGGACGGGGACGGGAGGCTCTCTGGAGCTTGAGCGGTGGACGTTCCAGCCATGGAAAGGGAGCCCCGAGGACATGGGGAGGAGAAAGGGACAGGCTGGGTCGACTGTTCCAGGCCTGGCACCCCAGGCCAGGCCAGCACAGCAGCCTGCCTCTTCTTTAGGACAATTGTTCTTTTCTCAGCCTCTGACATCAGAACTGCCAGCTGTGACCTAGGGACCAGCCTGACGTGGTGACAGTGCCCCTAACCCATCTCGCTCCTGCTCCCGCAAGCCCCACCGCCCAGGCCTTCCACAGTAGCTGTGTAGAGTTCGGTCCTAATAAGCCCCAGCCTCGCCTTGTTCTCTGAACACACAGGGGCCATCCAGGTCTCCAGATGTGTCCCGGATTACAATCCCCGCACTTTGTATTACTCCCAAACAAACCTTTTTGGGTGGAAATTAGTCTCCACCTTTGTTTAGCTTTCACACCTCACAGTCAGGCAACCTAGGAATTGTGCCAGCCCCAGGCGCCTGATGGCCCGAGGAGCAGAGGTCAGCCAGGGGAAGCCACAGTAGGAAGTGGGTAACTTTCCCTGGGTTCCCCTAGCAGGCAGACATGCAAGAATCTCATTAGAGGAACACCCCTGAGGAAGCCATGGAGAGGCTGGGCAGGACTGGAAGAGCCCTCGGGCTGTGACACTGGTTTGACCCCAGGGAAGGGGAGAGGGAGGAGGGATGGGTGCAAGAGCCTAGGGCACAAGGCACCGAAGGAAGTTTCTCCAGCCACTGGAGCATCCTCAGGGCTGAGTCAAGGGACTTGGCGCCTCCTCTCCTTGGAACAGCCTCCTGGCTCAGTATTGGCTGGGTGTGGCCTGAGGGAAAACTCAGCTTGGCAAATGGCTAAGAGCCAACCAGCCAGAGCTTAAGAAATCCATGGTTACGCAAATGTCTTGAAGGTCACGTGCAAGGCTGAGAGGAAAACCATGGGGAGCAATCTAAGAGGAATTCCAGCAATGAACTCTGCTGACGTCAGGTGAATTAATATTCAATAGAAAACGGCTTCAAGCCCAAACAATGGAGAAGACCCTTGAAGAAGCACCCAATGCTGTGGAATGTTCTGAAACAACAGTCAATACGCGTTCCGCAACATGTCTCCCACAATTTCCCAGCCGGTGTCTCGCATGGTGGGATTCCAGGTGATTATTGGTTTTAAATGGGCACACTTGCTTTGTACCTTTAGAATGTCATAAAACCCCTCTGGCTGGCACCTGCTGCTCCTTGGGAGGGGCAGGGTCAATACCCTGGGGTGGGGAGAATGGACTTGGTTTTGTTTTCTGCTATGGGAAGTGCAGAAGGGCCAGCCACTGGGGACGGGGCTCTGTTGCCCCTGCACCCCTCCCTGGACCCTGGCTTAGGATTTGTCGCCTCCACCTCCAGTGTTGGAACTGACACCTGGTGGAGCCCCAGGAGCTGCTGCTTCCCTGGGTCACAGCCTCGCTGGCCCCTGAGGGCGGGAGCTGCCTTTCACCTGGCCTCCTGTTCCTTTGCCTCACAGTCTGGGGGTGATCCAGTTCAGGTGTGGGGCAATCCCCTTCTGTTGGCCCAATCTCTCCCACGCTGCTCTGCAGACCCCCTGGGCCTTCCGGGAGCTGGTCCTCCTGCTTCTGCTCCAGGCTCCGCACAGCCGTGTTCAGCCTCCCCACCAACACTGTTAATTGAGCAGCGTCCACAGACCCAGAACATTAGGCACGAAGCTGACCCACCAGAATGGCACTCCAGCGAAGACATCCCTCCCCGTGCCCGGGCTCCACGGGTCCTGCAAACAGAGACCTCATCTGTTGACTACTCTTGGGTTATTTTATGATCTCTCTGCCAGCTATCTGGATTTTCATAAAATGAATCATTTTGTCACTCAGGCTTTGGGTCCTTTCATCTCTGACTATAGGGGAGAAACGTGGCAGAGGGGAATCTTGGCTGGCCGTGTTAATTTCATCCAGGCCAGCCCGGCCACCTCTGTGTCCCCAGGCTCTTGAGGTAAGAGTCAGTCTTTCCCTTTCATGACTTTGCTGCCTAACAGGATGCGTGAGGCGTGGCTTTGAGGCCTGGTCTTGTTTCAACAGTCTCTGTGAGATTCACAAGTTTCAGTCACTAGAGTGGACATGGCATGGAATGAGCTCCACACAGTTGGGATGGAGCTGCATAAACGGAGAAACCAGGGCCTCGCCAAGTCCACTGGCCGTTGTGGCTTTTGCAGCTGGCCTTTGGCTAAGACTGGGGAAACTTCCATTAAGTTCCGGATTTAGGGCTCTGGGCTAGAGATTATTAATGAATGCTCCCCCCATTTACTATATCCATTACCAGAAAGGGTACTGAACTTGCAGACGCACACACGGGGACATTTGCAGCTGAGGACACTGCATAGCAGACAGGCCCGTTTCCCATCAGACCACCAGGTGCAGCCCGAGCCAGGCCCTCGTGGGATTCCTTCCGCGCAAATCTCCTCCCTCTTCTCTGTCTCCACAGTTCTTTCAGAGTTGCCCAATGAGCCAATCACCCCCAGGGTCCTTCCTTCTGGGTAAAAACTGGCCCTTGCACAGCAAGATGGAGGAGGTGATGGGCCCCTGAGAACGGTCAAGGAAAAGGGTCTACAAGTCCAACAGCTGTTCTGGGTTTCCAGATCTTCTAGGTCAACTGATGTTTAAATGCTGTATGATATTTAACCCATGTTAAATATCATGTTAATGTGTCATGCAGGCAGTAAGAGCTACACTTCTCATCCTAAGTCTGGGAAGTTTTGTGCATCCTTTGTACTTCAGACTATCTTCTAGATGGGAGCCAAATCTTCACCATAACTGATCTGCATTTAAATTTCATAAAACTTACCATTGAAAACAGATGCACATCCCCAAGTGGTTCCAAGAAACTCCACTTTCCAATAACCGAATTGAGTATCAGGTTTAGTTTAAAACTATTTAAGTGAAATAAAGCATAAAAATCCAGTTTCTCAGTTGCAACAGCCACGTTCCAAGTGCTCAGGGGTCACAGGTGGCAGCAGGGACTGCACTGGGCATGAGGATTCAGAGCAGATGGGCGCTGCCGTTCTGAGATTGTGCAGCGGTGGCGGCGGCTCATGCCTGTGAGTTCCGCACATGAGTAGGCTTGGGAGGAAGCTCTGCGGAACTGCGGCCAACAGGGCTGGAGCTGGGGGGAAGTATGGATACCTGAGAGGCCCAATTCCAAGCCCCTCGTCCAGCACTGTCACCTCAAGTTGCACAGACCTGATCGCACCGTCGGCAGACGCCGTCCTCTTGGTCACTCCTTGCCCTCAGCTCGCTCCGCTGAGGCCCCAGCTCTCTTCAGGGTATGACCTTTGAGGGCCACAGCAATGCTAACCTTTGGTTCCATGGGCAGGTTGCATGAACTGGACGGTTCTGTCGGGCCATTAACATTCTTACAACATGTTTGAGTTTTCATACAGAAATTGGGGCAGGCAGGAACGTGTCTGCGGGAACAAAGCCCGCTCTTGAAGAGTCACCAGCCTGAGCTTCCGAACTGGCTCTTTCACTCCTGAGTTTACAACCTGGAACCGGGCATGCGGGGTGTATGGCAGAAACTCTCTTGCTAGGAAGTGCTGTGCTTCCGAGGTCCCGGGCCAGGTTTTCCTCATCAGTCTTAGTTACCGCCCCAAAGCACCAACCCCACGACCATTCTAATGTGCTTGAGGCCCACAACACATGGCTCTGGTTACTGACTGTGGAGGGAGGGACAGGGAGTGGGGCCGCCGCCGCCCTCACTCTCTGATGAGGTGGACGCATGGGCTGAGGTTGGATCTTCAATAGCCCCTGAAGGCCGGTGCTACACAGGCTTGGTTCCTGGCATGGTGCTGGTGGCAGCTGGTGGAACCTTCAGAAGGCAGGGCCTAGGGAGAGGTGTTTGGGTCATTGGGGGTGTGACCTTGGAGTCTGTGGAACTGTTGGCCTCTCCTCATTTTCTTTTGCTGCCTGGCCATGAGAAGATCAATTTTACTCTGCCATGGGTACCCATCATGATGAACCACCATAGACCCAAAAGCAACAGGGTCAACTGACCATGGACTAGAATCTCCAAAACCGTGAGCCAAAATAAACCTTTTCTCTTTATAAGTTGATTATCTCCTGCATTTTGTTATAGGGACATAAAATTGACCAACACACTGTCTGTTCAGGTTAAGTATGCAGTGTGAATTGTCTCCAAGTTACCTTCACCGCTTCTCTGTGTGTGTCTGTGTGTGCATGTGCATTTAAAGAAGGGTCTGACATGCCCAAAGAAAGTCCATCCTCATAGCAATCCAATATCCAAAAGCTCGCAACTGTCTCCACACACTTTTCTCCCAATAGAAGAGAGCCCTGCATGGATCCAAGCTTCTCTGATGACCTGGAACCCAGAGAGTGAAGGTCTCTTCCGATTCCTTCCTGGCTCATTTGCCCATTCCCACCCCAGAGAGAAAGGTGGAGAGAGATCAGTCAGCGCTTGTGCTTTCTTGTCCTCCAAAACTGCGCCGTTGTTTTCAGTTCTGATTGGATCCTGAGGCCAAGCACATTATTGCCTCTAATTGGTTTCAGACCTCATCCAGGACACGACCTACTCTTGGGACCGTGGAGTGCAAGCCCGTGCCCCACCCACTCCTGGGCTCCCTTTGCCCTTGATCTCTCTCCTATGAAGTGTTTTGAGGACTGGTGTGCTAACTCCTTAGCTACCTCCCTCTCCTTACTTTTATTTTTTCTTGCCATAAACCTTCAGTGTTTTACAAAATTCCCCTTCCTTCACTGGTGTGACCTTTAGGGTGTGCCAAGGAAAGCCCTGGAGCCCACATTAGCATTTATGACCGTGCACGCCAGTTATGTTCCTGTACGTTCTCAGCAAGGCTGATGGCTTTTCAACAAATACACAGAGGACCCATTTAAATTTCAGATAAGCAAACTAATTTTTGTATAACAGTGTACCAAATATTGCATACTTATACTAAAAAGCAATTCATCATGTATCTGATATTAAATTCAACTCCATCTGTCCCTGACCTGACAGTGCCACTCTCTGAGTCCCTCACTGCCCTTCCCTTGCTCTGCTTGCCCTCCCATCACTGGGGACCTCCTTTCCAGCTCCCTTGGTACTGGAGGCAGGAGGGCAGAGAGGGCCAGGCTGCCAGGCCCATGAGTCTCTAGGGCTCCTCCCTTGTGGGAGGTGCCTTTCCAGGTGCAGTTTCTGCCAGGTGTCCAGGGACCCCCAACTGCTGTCAGATTGCTGCTCCCTGTTGTTACCAGCCCAGGGATGGCAGCAGCTGCTCCATGCCACAATCTTCCCACTGTCCACCAACTTGTTGGGTGCAGGACTGCTCCAGCGCACGCGTACACAATTCCCTGTGCTGTGTTCTGCCTCCTGTGCTTAAGACGTCCAGAGCGGTCCCTGCTTCCCTGGGAAGACCTGGGCTGACAGCTGCAGTGCAGGGTGCTCCTCCGCATCTTGAAGCCCCCTGCGCTCCTGCCTTTAGCTCACGGGCACCGTCTTGCTGCCTCCCGCCCCACCTTCCTCCTCTACTGCCTGGGCCTGTGAAGATGTGTCCATCGCAGGTCATGCACATGATGCTCGTTATTGATAGCAAAGTGTCAAAACTCGCCTCTCTGTATAAAACTTAAGCAGACTCAGGATTCTTGGTGAAGCAACATACGCTCCCTTGCACCTAAAATTGTCTTCAACAAAGTAAGTAATAGTTCTTGAGAAGAGCAAAGGATGGAATGAGGGCCCTGTGTAGGACCTGGTGTGGAGCTCAGGCCATGGAGCACATACCTGTCTGTGGGAGGGGGCCCTGTTGTAGAGCCTGGGTCTTGGAATTCTTACCTGTCTGTTGGAAGGGGCCCTGGGCCATTGAGGACATGCCTGTCTGTGGGAGGGGCCCTGGTGTGGAGCCTGGGCCATGGAGGACATGCCTGTCTGTGGGATGGGTCCCTGGTGTGGAGCCTGGGCCATGGAGGACATGCCTGTCTGTGGGAAGGGCCCAGGTGTGGAGCCTGGGTCATGGAGGACATGCCTGTCTGTGGGAGGGTCCCTGGTGTGGGTGCTGGGCCATGGAGGACATGCCTGTCTGTGGGAGGGTCCCTGGTGTGGGTGCTGGGCCATGGAGGACATGCCTGTCTGTGGGAAGGGCCCAGGTGTGGAGCCTGAGTCATGGAGGACATGCCTGTCTGTGAGAGGGGCCCTGGTGTGGGCCCTGGGCCATGGAGGACATGCCTGTCTTTGGGATACATCCTTGGTGTGGGTCCTGGGTCATGGAGGACATGCCTGTCTTTGGGATGGGTCCCTGGTGTGGAGCCTGGGTCATGGAGGACATGCCTGTCTGTGGGAGGGGTCCCTGGTGTGGAGCCTTAGTCATGGAGGGCATGCCTATCTGTGGGATGGGTCCCTGGTGTGAGCCCTGGGTCATGAAAGATATGCCTGTCTGTGGGAGGGTCCCTGGTGTGGAGCCTGAGTCATGGAGGACATGCCTGTCTGTGGGAGGGGCCCTGGTGTGGAGCCTGGGTCATGGAGGACATGCCTGTCTGTGGAAGGGGTCCCTGGTGTGGGCCCTGGGCCATGGAGGACATGCCTGTCTGTGGGATGGGTCCCTCATGTGGAGCCTGGGCTCCTGGAGCGCACGCCCATCTTTGGGAGACAGGATGAGAATTAGGATGCTGTAGCTCTCATCTGTGGGCAGAGGCTTCTATCGGGAGCGTTGCTTCTGGATATCTGGCCCCCACAACATGCGCCTATGAAACAACCCGCCTGTGCAGCAGATAATGAGATGTCAGTGTCATCAGAGGTCCCTGACAGCTTAGCTGGTGGAAAGTGGACCTACTCAAATGAAGCCCAAGACACACTGACAAGTTCCAGTAGTGATTCAGCTTGCTCAGAATGGCCTGGGGCCTGTCCACAGGGGCTCCCTGTCATTCCAGGCTACTGCCTCTGCCCAGGGAGCCCTGCAGGCTGCCACCATGGCCCCCGCTGCCCCTGCCTCTGATGGCAGCACGGCTTCCTCCCTGGCAGTGTCTGCTGTGGAGCACACATGTCCTTATTTCTCAAAGCACGCAGAGAGCAGGCTGCAGGTTATTCAGAACTTGAAGACACTTGGTGGACGATGGGAGGAGACATTACCAAAGATGCTTGCAGTTAGCTACATTACCATCGGAGCCCGGCTGAAGGGCCCCTGCCTCTGGCTCCTGCAGGGCACCCTCTTGTTGGCTCCTGACACAGTTCTGCTTGTCGGGGAGCTGGCTGACTCCACCAGTGAGTGCTTAAATTCTCTCCTTACTTCTGAGTTCAAACCACAATGGCGGAGCTCCCAAGGAAAAGACGCCATTCCCATCTTCCTGCCCACATCGGCCCCTTCTCCTTGTGTTTGACAGTGGGACTGCCCACTCTCGTCACAGGAAGCGTCACACTTAGTCTCCAGGTGTGGTACAGCCCCTTCTTGCCCACAAGATAATCGTGGAACAGTGCTCACACCAATGTGCGTGTTTGCACTGCGGTATTTGTTCACTAATATTGAACGGTGTTACGGAAAGGACGCTACTTGAATCCAATTCCACGGCTCCCGCAGTGGAACCCACCAATCCTACCAAGTCGTTCAGGTCTCTATTCCAGTTATCCTCGAGTAAGAAAAATGTGCACATATACACACTCCTGCGCGCACACGTGCACACTTGTCTTCCTAAAAGCACAGGAAGGAGCAGCAATCTCCCTGCACAGGTCAGTCTAGATGAATGTTTACAAAAGCACGTTCGATGCTTTGCAGACGCAGGTATTTTTACAAACCCCCACCAACAGTCACCCAGAATGATTAGCCCCCTCAGAGCTGTACTGCTTTGGCTCCTTCTTAGAAGAGAGCTTTCTTTTTCCCTAGAAAGCTCCCTCTGAGAGCTGTTTAATTATGCAAATGTGAGCAGGATGTGAGCCCCTAGGCAAATGCAAAAATCTCTTCCTCACAGAGGAGCTGCTAACAGGCTCAGTGACAGAAAGCGTAAATTATGAAATGATTTGAAGATGCAAGCGGTTAGGTTAGGAAATACTCTTTTAGCCAATCATTGGCGCTAAGGAATGGCAATACACTAGCTCTACGCTTCTTACTTTCATGTTAGGTGAGGCATTGCAGCGACATCCACCCCCTTTTTGCTAGCCCCTGGCCCTGTCTTCCCTGTTCCCCTCCCTGGGGCATCCCTTCTTTCCACTGCTTTAGAAATCGCTGTCCGTATGTTCTCTCTTTCATACAAGCTGCCTTGCAGCACCGCGCTGAATGCTTTCCAACTGTGCAAATGACTTCACACAGCATTTCTTTTTTCAAATTTGATTTTTCTTACTCAATATGAAATCTCAAGTTCCATTTTACTGTGTCCCAATCTAAATATTAATCTATCTGATCGATTAAAGCAGCACTATTTCATTCAACTGAATGAACTCACTCTTTCAGGCAAGATGAAATAATGGGGCTTCGATTTCCCTTCCTGATTGAAACAACCCCAAATGACAAACTATGTGACATGATGCTTTGTGGGACCATGGACATGGTGTCATGAGGCAGTGGCACCTCTGAGGAGCCAGTAAGCAAGGATGAGGCTTCCACTAACTCTGTCTTTCGTCCCTGGCAGAGGGGGATCCCAGGCGGTGTCCCATGACCCCAAGAGGCAGAGCTGAGAGCACAGGAACCTGGATGTGGCTGGAGATCACAGGACAGAATCCCAGGCACGAGGGCCCCCGGGGAGAAGCACCTGGCGATGTGCAGGGGCACCCCTGAGGGCTCAGTGAGTACTGGTTTCACCTGCCTTTGGGAGATCCTCTTGAATCTGGGGAGGAGCCATCCCAGGGTCTGAACTCCTGCCTTTGGGAGATTCTCTTGAATCTTGGAAGGAGCCATCCCAGGGGTTGCACACCTGCCTTTGGGAGATCCTCTTGAATCTGGGGAGGAGCCATCCCAGGGGTTAGAGTTGCCAGTGCTGGGAGCACGTGGGTTGATGCCACCAGCCTGGGGAACTTTGTGACTCATGGGATGAGGGGTCAAAATGCAGCAAATGTCCATGCAGAATAACTGGCTCTAGTTTAGTTACCCATGCGCCCACCTAGAAAAGCAAGGCCCAAAGGACCAGTCTCATTCCAAGTAGCTTAATGACATTCATCCCAGAATAAAGCTCAATAATGTCAGGACCATGAAAACCCAACAGCAAGCATTTAGAGAAGCAGAAAACTGACCCACAATGGAGGAAAATCTGTGAGTTTACCCAGAGCTGGCGCTGGTGTTAAGATGAGCACACAAGGACTCCAGACAAGTCACACCAACTGTGCTCCATGTGCTCGGAAAGCTAAGTGGATGCACGGAAGGCACAGTGTGGCACAAGACAAACCAGAGAGATGAAAAACACAGTGTGTTAGTGAAAAATTCCCTGGATGGGATTAGCACCAGATTAGATGCTGCAGGCCACAGAGCAGATACAGCAACTGTCCAGAAGGAAGTGAAGAGGAAAATGCAGAAGAGAACTTTAACCAGCTGTGGGATACTGTCAAGTGGCCCAATACATGTACAATTGGAGCTACTAAAGGGGAGGGGACAAAAGAAAACACCAAACATTTGAAGGAATAATGACCTAAAAATTTCCAAATTTGATGAAAACTATAAAACTACAGAGTTAAGAACCCCAGCAAAGGAAACAAAACAGATTATACTGAGGCATGTATTGATAAGAGGTCCTCCTACAAGCAAGTATATCAGAAAGACAAGAGGAGCAGACAGACAAATGAGGAAGGGGAAGACACAGACCACAGTGACATTCGCATAAGAAACAACACATGTAGCCGGGCACAGTGGGGCATCACTGTAACCCCAGCCACTCAGGAGGCTGAGGCAGGAAGATGATAAGATTGAGGCCAGCCTCAGCACTTTAGTGAGACCTGTCTCCAAATGGAAAATAAAAAGAACTGGGGATGTGGCTCAGTGGTAGAGCTCCCCTGTGTTCAAACTACAACCCACAGTATCAGAAAGAAGAAGAGAGGAGGAAAGGAAGAAAGGAAGGAAGGAAGGAAGAAAAAAAGGAAGGAAGGAAGGAAGGAGGGAGGAAGAGAGGAAAGAGGGAGGAAGAGAAGAAAGGAGAAAGAAAACAAATGATGGATGGATGAATGAAGGAAGGAAGGAGGAAGGAAGAAAGAAGGAGGAAGGAGGAAGGAAGGAAAAAGCAAGGAAGAAGGAAGGAGGAAGGAAGGAAGAATGAAGGAAGGAAGGAGGAAAGCATACTTAGGAAGACACTGGTGTATCACCCTTAAAGGACTGAAAGAAAGCACAGGGCCAATCTGAATTCTGTACCCAGCGTAACTACTCTGAAGAGGAAGGGGTGTAGGGACTTGTTTCCAGCTGTGAAAGTGCCTCATGGAGTGAGTCACCACGATCTGTGTCTTCGCCTCTGACGGGCGCCGTGGCATTTTCTCTCTCTGTGCTTGCAGGACAACCCCGCGGCAAGTGTCAGGCACAAGCTGCTCTTCCCTCCTGAGGGTTTTCTTGGGCATGCATCAAAAGGAGCCTTGCTGGTCACGAGGGAGAACATCTCCAGTTTGACCCTAAGGAGCAGCCACGTTGCCAGGTGCTGTCCCGGATCAAACGCTTTGCTCCTCGTCCGAGAGACCCCCTTCTGCAACCAGGTTCTCTCTGTGGTCTGTGTGTTCATCCTGTGCTGATGGCTGAAATCTCACAGCTTCAGGGGAGATTCCACTCTCCGTTGCATGTCGCGCTCAGTGCTGTGTCCCTAGGGCTGTGACAGACCCTGTGGAGGTAGAGCTGCCAGAGATAACCAATTGCAAATGGGAATTTGTCACCATGCAGGTCTGGAGGCAGGCAGACAGCAGGCTGGTTTCTTCTGAGGGCCATGAGGGACGGTTGTGGTCCAGGCCTGTGGATGGTCACTGCCTCCTGGGTCTCACGTCATTTCCCCTCCTGTGTGTCTCACGGTGTGCATTCTCACCGGATGAGGCCCTAGCGCCCTGATCTCTAACTGCCTCACTCCGTGAAGCTGCAAAAGCCGTCACACTCTGAGACCCTGGGGTCAGGACTCAGCCTCTGACGCCCTCTCTCGGTTTTCATCAGAACCGAATTCTAGCAGCAGCCTCTCACGCTTCACGGAGAGCCCCCGGGACTTTCCGTTAGAGTCCCACTGATTGTCCTTGGAGAGACCCATGGCGGTGACACCGAGACTTCCCTTTCACAGGCGTGCAGACCTGTCTGCCCTTCAAGGCTCCCTTTATAGATTTCCTCTTTTAATGGCCACACATCGATCTTTTCCCTGAGTCATACCAAACTTCTAGAGCCTTCTCAAACACAGCTCTACTTCATCCCTCATGCTTTCTCCTGTCCCCATGGCTCCCTTCCTCCTCCTTCTCTTACCAGCTCTTCTCCCTATCTTGGACCTGTTAAAGACAGTGTGCGTTAAAGACAGGGTGCGTTCAAGGCCAGCCCAGTTGACACCTCTCCCGGCATCCCATCTGGGCCAAGACCCCAGCCCACCTGCAGCCTGGGTAGCGGCCCTCTGTGTTGTCCTGCAGCCCTGTGACCGCAGTGCCTGTATCTCTGGGACGCTCACTGTTGGGGGCAGGGGTTGTGTCCTGCACCCAACAGTAGGGAGAGTCTGGCACATGGAAAGTTGTGATAAATGCATTTAAACCAAGTGGGAAGATTAACCAGAATGACAAGCAACTAGCCTTTCTCAGGGGAGAATGTTGGTGAGGCCCCCTCCCCAGGATCAGTGGGCCTGGGAGTCAAAGGGCCACAAGGAAGTGAGGGATGGATGTGGATTGGGAACAATCAAGGCAGAGCCAAGAGCCCTCTCTGCAGGAACAGAAAACCTCTCTTTAATAGCGGGAGCATCAGGGACCACCTTGCTCAGGCCTCTTACTCAGGGTCTGCCTGTCCCTCTGTTCTACTGTCCTGGCCCCGTTGTTGTCACAAAGCTTCTGTGGCCTAGGAGCAGCCTTCATCTTGGTGGTCACATCCCAGTGTGGCATCCCCAAGATCACAGCTCCTCTGAGGAGCTGTCCTGCCGAGCCTCTGAGGAGTCCTTTTCTGCCCAGATTCTTGGGTGAGGGAGGCACCTTGCTCCTGTCCCCAGGCACTGAGTCCACTTCGCAGGGCACATTCGGAGTCTGTGCCCGGGCCTGTCTCTTGAACTTGGTGGGCCGACTGAGGCCTCCAAACTGCCCCCAGGGAAACGAGGTAAAGGTGACACTTCAAACACATTTCCCTGGCTTTGGATCACTTTCATCTAAAAGCAAAGAGAGCATTGGACAGCGCCAGGGCCAGGCTTCCTGTGCAAGGCTCAGGTAGCTCCTGCCTGTCCCCCGACCCCTCTTCCCTGGCAGAGGTGAATTCCAAGGATGCTGCAGAATGACCTCGTGCAAGCAGCCCTTGAGTTCCGTCTGCAGGATAAGACCCCAAGACTGGACACCTTGTTGCTGGGAAGGGGGAGGGGAGCGTCCCACGGTTGCCCTGTCCTGTTCTTAACAAGACGCCCCCTTCTCTGCTTAACCGTGTGCTGGACTCAAGCGCGGTGCGCACAGGTGATTCTCCAGAAGAGGTGGGAACAGTGGCATGAGGTGGCTGCAGGTGGCTCTGGAAAGTGGGGAGAGAGCATGTGACCCACAGAAGCTTGTCTCCAGCTAGACTAACCTATTTTTAAAAATGTGAATCCAATAGTTGAATAATGGAGTGAGAGGGAACACAGCAGTGCTCCAGGAAGGAGCAGGTGGTCCTGGGGCTCTCTGTCTCCTCCCCTGGTTTCCCACATATGAGTGGTACAAACTGCATGTGCCTTGATCAGCTCCTACCAACGTCATCCAAATAGCAAGTACTGAAAAACTAACAAGAAAACTGTCCAGACTTCATATTGTCAAATATTGAGTCAAAAAATCTTACTTTGGTTAAACAAAAAAAAACAGGTTGCCAGCGCTGGGCTTTAGTTTTTTTTTCCCTTTTTGGTAAAAGTTGGCTTGCCACCAGATGTGTGCTTCGAGGACGCTGATGGGACAGTGTTGTGAAGCAGCCCCTGACCCCTGGTGCCCCTGGCCAGGCTTCCTTCCCCCTCCACACCCTGGATCATGTCACGCCCCTCCTTCCCAAAGAAGGCTCTCCCATTATGCCCCTCCTGTCATTCACGTGGCTTTTCTCTGCCATCAAGGATTGCTCTGTGACTTCCTGCTTGGCCCTGCTGCTGATGGTGAAGAATGTGGACTCCACAGCAATGAGATCTGAGCCCACTGAATAGGATACACTCCCCTTTGGACCTCATCGGTCATTTCTTTATTTCTTTCAAACACTGAATTTCCTGTACCTTTGTAAAAGAAAGTAAGATTAAAAAAAACAAACAAATGACAAATGTCAACGTAATTAGATCATCCGACCATAATCCAAATGTTTACATCTGCGTGATTACAGAAGCACAGTGAGGGCGGCCGGGCGAGGTTTGGAAGCTCAGTTGAATAAATGATATGTCACGGTAAAGATAAATATTTTAAATCACTATTATGTTGTCAGATTAATCACCTTACAGCCCAGTGGAGTGTCTCCATATTCCTCCGCAGCACCCGCGGGGCCGAAGACAAGCCAGGCACTGCTGCAGATGGAGGCCCTGGGGCAGCCCTTGCTGAGCACCAGGGCAGCCCCACCATCATGCAGGGAGCACACTGCCCAGCTCTTCTCTGTGGATGTCATGAGGTGATCCTTCCATTGAAAGGCAAGAAGTCAAGACTATGGAAGCTCCGTGGTGTCACAGGGAGCACGCACGCGGGGTCACTGGATCGACAAGGGGCGGCCAAAGAGGACACTGGGTTACACTGGGAAGGGATGTTCTTTCTGGGGCCCCTGGAAATGCTCCAGGCAGCCTGCTTCTGAGACCCCGAGGCCCTGGCCTTGTCGCTCAGACTCGTCCTAGTGCTACCTCCCTCACCCAGGCCAGGCCTCTGTGCCACCTGCCTGTAGACCCTCACTGCTCCTGGACTTTCCCCAGGTGGTGAGCAGACATGTGCTTTAGGAATGAGGTGATCAGTGGTCTTTCCCCTGGCATGTGGGGGCTTCGTGCGGGCAGGTCCCAGGCTGCATTAGCTTCAGCATCAGGTCACCCAAGGCCACTTGTGCCTGGCATTCTGCAATCGTTTCATTGAAAATTAGAAGCAAAGACTTTGGAAAGGATTCTACTTTCTTATCAATGAAAAAGCCCGGGGATTCACTGAGCAAGTGGCTTGGAGATGACAGTGACACATGCAGACAGCATTGAGGGGCTCTTGTTTGGCACCGAGAGCCAAGCACAACGCCCAGTACCCTAAAGAGGGCCTCGATTGGCATCTGTAACCAGGGAATGCCCGTATTCACACCGGCTCTGTGCACGTGAAGAGCCCCCGGGAGGGAGCAGGGGTGCTGCACTCAGTTGTGTGGTTGACACCAAAGCCAGCATGGCTGAGGCTTTCCCAGTTCTTGACCCCATGCTCTCGGCCATTGGCATCCTGTCCCTGGACCCTCCCCATTGGGTCCTGAGCTGCTACTGCCCGCTGTAGAACTCAGCCCATGAACACTGCCCTAAACCAGGGTCCTCGGGTGCCCCGGCATCCTGAGAGCACGATCATGAGGACTCTGCGTGGCAGACAGTGATGTCCACTCATTACCCAGTGGTGTATTTATCTCAATGTGAATCACAAAATATAATTGGAGCAATAAGCAAGTTGTTTTCATGGATTTTATTGCCTAGGATGGGGATAAATTCAATTTCCCAATGAATGAGTTTAAAGAGAAGTTCAGAGAGTTAGATGACAGAAGAGGTTGGGGCCCAGCAGGCTCAGGAGGGGTGGCAATGCTGTGTGAGCCTCACCACACATGGAAAGCCTTCTCTGTCATCTGCCTGACCCTTTGTCACAATGTCATCCAACCTATACTAGAGGTGTTCAAAGTCTCCAATAGTTAAGGGGGGTCTCATGTGTTGAGCAGCAAAAAACCCTGTTTTATTTGTCCTGTCCCAGGGGAAACCCTAGACTTACCAGGAACAAGTTTGCTGGAGAGGTTCCATTTGCAATCCGGTCCCAAAAACAAAGGATGTTCTGCTGTCTGTCTTCCTTTCTTTGCAAGAACTTGCTGCTGCCCTGGGGAGGGAGGGAGGGAGAGTTTCTTGTCTGGAGTGGGGAAGACCACAGCTGCTGGGCAGCAGCGGTGACAGCCACCTGGGAAGGACTGGGTTAGTCCGTGTGTTAGAGCAAGTGACCTTGTCTAGTGTGTATTGAAACCCTTTCCCCAAGATGCATGCCAGTCATGTTCCTTAGCACTCAAGATGCTAATTGGAAGAGGAATGAGTAAATAGTTCTTTCATTTTCCCCTCCCACAGTAGCATGCTCTTACGGTTATAATGTGTTCCTTAATGATTTGAAAGCAGAGCTGACCTTCATGCCGAGACAGTACAAAAGTGTCTTTGTAGTTTCCCATTAGACTATGAAATCTGGCAACTTCAGAGATGTGAAGTTCTTTCTTATCTATGAGGTGAGTGCTCAAGAAATACTTACTGAGCAGGGTTGAAAGATTGGAGTCCACCTGGAACTGTGTGTATGTCTGCTAGGATTTGAATGTAGCAAACCCAAAATCCCAAAATTCACACTGAAGCTTGATCCTCCTGTTGCGGGGGGGAAGAAGTGAGGGCTCTGTGTGGCACTGGAGCTAGAAGGCTTCGGTGCGGTTTCAAAAGAGCCTGACAGAGGGATTGATCCCTCCAATCCCTTCCACTATACGAGAACCTGGATGCCACGTCTGTGAGAACCAGGCCCTTGCAGAGGCTGGACCTGCCGCTCGTTGACTTTGGACTTCCCAGCCTCTAGATCTGTAGGGCACACGTTCTGGTTCTTGATGAATTACCAGCCTTGGTCATTTTGTTCTAGCAACACAAACTAAGGCAGGGATCTTATTTGGAAAGAAGGTCTTTGCAGAAGCAATCAAGTTAAGACGAGGCCATGTTGAATTAGGACGTGTCCTAAATTTAGCTGTGATGTATTCTCACTAGAAGAGGGAAATGTGGAACCAAAGACATACACAGGGAGACCGCCATGTGCAGGCAGAGGCCAGAATAGAGGATCATCCACATACCAAGGACCGTAGAGGATTGCTAAGTTACTTGATTAGCTCATCTAAATTTAACTTTGCATTTTTATTAGAATAACTACAGCCCTTCCTGGGATTATCTGGAAAGCCACATTTATTTATTGTGCTATTTCAAGGGTTAGTACCCTGTGGTCTCCAAAATAAGTCTAATGTCACCATGGCTGTGTCCTTCCCTTGTGAAGTTCAACTCTTTGGCCAACTGCAAAGGCAATGTTTCTCCTTAGCGAGGGCTGTTTGTAAACCATTTGAGAGAATTTACAAGACTAATGTTGCACAGTGATCGTTTCTTTAACTGTCCTGGATTAATAAGAGCAGAGGCCTACTTGATATTAAAATGAACCCGCAGCAGCAGCCAAGGCCAAGTGACCGTAGAGATTTCATACACACTCAGGTGTGCAGAGGTGAGACAGAGTTCGGGGTGGGCCGAGACCGCCCTCCACCCCATGCTGGAAGCAAGAGGGACGGAGCCGCAACTACAGCCCAACCCTCCCCCCAACCTCACATCCCTCGCATACGAGCAGTCGCGACAGTCACTTAGCAGTCAATGTAGCAGGAGATGGGCCTCAAGTGGGTTTTTATTAAATGGCACATTTTTATTTTTTATCATTACATTTTGGAATAGATTTTTAACAAGATTGGCCTGTCAACATAATGGATTGGCAGTTAAAAACAACTAGGGGAAGAGCAAGAAAAATGAAAGGGTAAATTATGGCAGTGGCACTGTTGGAGAGGCAAGCAGTGGCCCATCATGACAGCAATGCAGCCCGTTCCAGGTGCAGCCCCCAGCACATCTTTTTCTGCTATTAAACTCTGAACTAGCGATGTCATTTTGCAAAGTAACGCAGTCAGTCACAGCTAACAAATGCTGTTGGTCCGCGTGAGCTTGCTTCCCAGGCTTTGTGTGTTTCGTGGGAGTGTGCATTGCAGGCGAATGGGGTTTGTGGCACACGTCTAGGTGACATTATGATGAAGAGGTGTCAGCTGCAGGAAGCTCTGAGAATTGTTCCGAAGGAAATCGCTCAAGCTGGAGTAATGCGGCCCTCGTGGCACTGTCGTCTCTCGGCATTTTATTCTCAAACTTAGAAAAATGATCCTTGCGGTGTTTTTCTGTGATCCTAAAGGAAACACGTGTGGAAAGTTGTCGTATCTCCACCACCCACACCATTTTAACACCTGTTCGCTTAGGGGGTTCCCGTAACTATTTTATTTTTAAAAGGAAAAGCGATGTGAAGCTACAGACTTTCTTCTGTCATCTCCACCATTTAGCCAATGGCCGTGACTGTCGCAGGTGTGAAAAGGGTTTTCTGCCACAGAGTTCAGCAGAAATCAACACAAGGATGCCAGGAATCCATTTACTGGATCAAGCTGGAGATTGCAGAGGTGGGACATGGGAAGTAGCAGGACGGGGCTTTTCCCAGCATTATGCTGCGTCCAACCCAGGTCAGGGCTGGAGCAGGCAGCTGGTGTTCCACTTGGAAGCCTTGTCTGTGTGCTGGGTGTCCCCAGCGGAGTGGGACATAGGGGTACTTTTTGCACACGTAGAGCCAGGCGGGGGCCTCTACGGGGACTGCTGGGAAGCTTCACCTCTAGGCTCTAGGATCTGGGGTGCTGGGGATCAGGCTTACATTGGGGAGGTCTCAGGCTGAGGCTTTGGGGCGAGGACTGAAGGGCAGAGGCCAAGAGGCCAAGAGGCCATGGGCAAAGCCAAGTGTGCCTGGGATCCGGACATCGTTCCAGTGACGTTGGAGGATTGCTCTTTGTAGCCATGTGTAGTGGGGTTAGGGCCTTGCCACTGCAACATGGAACTGATAAGGCAGGAAAGGGAGCTGGCAAGAGGGGACACGGGGCAGGTTCTATGAAGGAAATCAAGTTTGTTCCTTCCTCTGCGGGAAGCCCATCAATGCATGGAAACATCTGGGTGTCAGGTGTGAGCCATGGGTGGGGCACGGCCAGGTGTGATCAGCAGGCTGAGGTCAGGGCCAGAAGCTGCCATGGTGGGTCTTTGTTAAAAAATGCACAGTAGCACATCTTGTAATCCCAGCAACTCAGGAGGGAGGCAGGAGGATCACAAGTTCAAAGCCAGCCTCAGACACTGAGCAAGGCCCTAAGCAACTTAGCCTGCCTCAAAACAAAAAATAAACCAGGATGGGGATGTGGTTTGGTGGTTAAGCTCCCCTGGGTTCAATCCTTGGTACAAAAAAAAAAAAAAAAAAAAAAAAAAAAAAAAAAAAAAAAAAAAAAAAAAAAAAAAAAAAAAAAAGAAAAGAAAGATTATTGAAGCAATGGTTGAGAAGGCTCTCTCTTCTCGGATCTGTTGAGACTCCCCTAGGTAAGGCCACAGAGCAGCGTTGTAGTCTCATTTATTTTATTTATTTTAACAGATCCATAAAACAAAAATCATACGTAGTAATGGGGAATTCTGTCAAGCTTTGATACACGTAAACATTGCATGATGGCTAAATCAGGTTAACCCAATCTATTTCAGCAGGGTTTCTTTTGTATCAATTATAACAAATACATGTGAACAATTTTATTACAGTTTCAAAACCACAACCTTTTCATTGTCAGAGGCTGGTAAATAAAGTGTCAACTAAATGACGCTTGTTCTCTTGTTTCCCTAAGACATCTGCGTATTGCAAGGACAGGTGTATGACGCACATGTGGGGCCGCGTGCAGGCCCCCCAGCATTCCTCAAGGGGGTCGGCAGGAAGGCAGCTCTGGAGCCTGGGGACCTCACATCTCACCTGTTCAACATCAAGGCTTCCCAAATTCACTTCTGCTGTCAATCCCTGACTGCCAAGCCTTGGGGACCAGCCTGCTGAACACTCCAACGTGCCAGGGGCCCTGGGTGGGCCCCGAGGTGATTCCTTGGTGTCTGGCCTGACACTGGGGAGTGATGGACTCATGGTGACTATTAAAGATGCGCCTAAAAGTGGGGGTGGAGATGGCATCTGAGCTCTCTCCCAGGCTACAGAAAGACCGTAAGGGAGACCTCATCCCTGCAGGTCAGCTTATCCAGTTTGTTTTTCCTTTTCAATTCATAAAGAATCAAGGAGCCCCCAGAGCTCAGAATTGAGCCAATGGTTGGAATTCCGAGGGTCAGAGGGCCACGGGTGGTGAAGTCTGACACTTCTGGGGGGTGATTCTCTGATCACCTCCTCAGATTTCTTAAAAGCCCCTGGAGGTGAGGTCTATAGACTTCAGCCAGGAGGAGGGAGGGGTGCTGTTCCTTCAGTGGAGAACCCCATGGTTGGTGGCTATGAGGCTGCTGGAGATGGCTTTGCACGCTCAAGCCTTTGACGGCACCGATGGAACAGCTGAGGCCATGCCAGGGGACGTGCTTGCTCCTGAGAGTCTACACAGCCAGCTCGGAGAGGTGGAAAGAGCAAGCTAGACACACACGGCTGGCCCTCCACATCTGCGGATCTACAGTCACCAACCAAAGACCAAAAATACTTAGAAAATTAAAAAATGTGTCTGCACTGAGCAAGTCCAGACATTTTCCTTGTCCTCTTCCCTAAGCAACATGGCGTGAACAGCTCTTCTCGTGGCATTAGGTTTATTAGGTATAACAAGTGATCCGCAGATGGCTTCCAGCACGCAGGAGGAAGTGCAGAGAGTGTAGGCAAACACTGTGGCATTTTGCACGAGGGACTTGAGTACTCACAGATGTCAGCCTCTGCAATATCTGAAACCAGGCACAATTCTGTGTGTGCCTCAGCGTGTGAGTTCAAATTCAGACAGTGGGAATTGAAATCCTGGCTTCGGTGCTTTCCCTAGCTGTGTGACTCTGGATAGATTGCTGAACTGCTCTGACCCTCAGTCTCCCTGTCTATAGAAGGGGATTGTCAATGCCTCCACAGGGGGTTGAAATGTGCTTCAGACACAGTACAGCTGCTGCTCAAAGCCAGCAGCCCAGGTGACAAGCAGCTGCGGAGACTCCTCACCACGGATCCCACCTGCATGAAGGAGGATCACCACCCACAAGGGACACAGTCCTGCTGCTGCCCCTTGTTCTCCATGGCAGGTGGGGATGCAGCACTGGGCAGAGCCAGATCAGGCCATCATTCCATGAGCTGAATTTGGAATGAAAAGGACTCGTGCGGTAGAATGGATCCTCAGCATCTGTGGTGGTGGAAGATGCAGGCTAAGGGATGCGAGCCCTGCTGTGCTTTCTCCCGGACTGGATCTGTGTTCAGAGTTTTACGGTGGATAGAGGACTCTGTTAAGGTTAATGTCACGGCTGGATGTCGCATTTCCACCGCATCAATAGCTAGTGACAGAAGCTAGTGATTTTCCATGTTGAACGTACCTTAATCTGGTGGGGGAGAAAAGACCTGGCGGTAATGGGCAACACTGGAAAAGGAGAGTCTCAGGAAGCAATGAGAAAGGCGCGCCAAGGGGACAAAGACCAGGCTTGCATGGAGCGTTTGATCAGCTATTGCAAGTAATCTAGAGGTGATTCAAAGCACACAGGGGCATGGGCATGGGTTGTTTGAGGACACTGTGAAACTTCTACACTTAGAAGACCTTCCACGCGCATCCAAAAGGCAGGGCTCTTAGCGTCTGTCACTGAGAGAAACACAAGGCGTTAACATCGGAGCAGAATCAAGTGTTACTTAGTGTCATAATAAGAACAGGGGAGCACTGTGACGGGAACACGTGGGCATGTGCGAAGGGGAGGTTTTGAAGGCAAGACTGAGGAGGAGTCCCTAGATATTTTGAAGCAACGAGTATGATAGCCAGGGTGACCTCAGCCCAAGGCTGCACAGGCAGGGGCCGGGCAGGGGCGTGTACAGCAGTTTCCTCTCAAGGCTGGAAGCTTGGGTTCCTGCAGAGTCACCTGTGCACCTGATTGCTCTCTGGCAATCAAGCATGAGGACACCTTGCAGCCTCACGGCCTTATGCATTTGTGTTGTTAGGTAGACAGAAGCAACTCCATTTTGATTCTGACAGTTTTCACTAAAAAATTCCTAACAGGGCTGGAGCAGAGGCTCTGCAGAAGTTATGGTGCTTGCCTGGCATGTGTGAGGATGCAGGTTTGAACCCCAGCACCATGTACACAACGAAGAGTAGGAGCAACGAAAGCCACGTGAAAAACTAAATAAAATTGATTCTCTCCCTCTCACTGTCCATCTCTCTAAAAAAAATTACTAGCAAATATTTTAGGAAACTAGTGTAGTTAGGGGAAGACAGATTTTTCATACACTGAACACATCAGAATGCTAAGTGAGCGATTGGACTGTGGATTGCATTCAGGTGTGTTTGACTTAAATGGCCTTGGAAATTCTACTAAGGTCAGCTTTGAGCATTATTGAAAGCCTCGTTGCACAAGGCTCTGGCTGGAAACATACAAAGATCAGCTGCTCGTGTGGAAGGTTGGGTGTCCTGCACCTTGCAGAGGGAGCTGCGGGTGGCAGAGCGGGGCGGGTGCATCGGGGAACCTCGGGCACCTTCTTCACTCCACCTGGGAAGCTGGTTGCGGATCTCTCCAGAGCCTCTGGCCCTCTGCTTATTCTACATTATTCTGAAACTCTGGGCTTTGCTCTCTTTATTCTTATTTGGTTTATTAATTTAAAAGAACAAAGGAAAAACAGCTAGAGATTAAGCAGAAGTCCACCCTTCCCCTTCCGTAGCAAGGTAACCAAACAGCCTTTCTTTTTGGTTTCCTCTGGAAATGATCCTTAGCTGGTGGAATGAATCCTGTTTTAGACCCCAAGCTCCCTTGTGCTAATCAAGCTGTGGCCTTTCTTTATTCAACACTTTATTCAACACTTCTTTATTTCCCTTGCTGAAGCCAGCACCTTGATGCTGGGCTTCCGGGGCCCCCGAGCCATAATCCAACACCTTTCTGCTCATTATAAATTGCCCAGTCTGGTGTTCTTTGACAGTGGCACAAAGCACTCTGCAAAGCAGAGCTGGTGTGAGATTCACCAACATCAGCGTAAAAGACAGACACACGGGGACGCGTGGATGCTTCCATCTGCTCTTCCACTGACGCAGGTCAAGCACCCACTACGTGCCAGCACTGGGAGTGTGGGGTAGAATGGAAAATGCAGAGTGAAGAGTGTGGGAATGGGCACCACCCTGCGTCAGAGGCCGAGGGAGCCCAGAAGAAGAGGGTCCCTCTCTGTGGCAGCCAGGGAAAGCTTCTTTAAGGACCTGATGGATCTGAAGGCATTGAAGTTCGGTTCCTTTGGGGACATGGCAGGGATGGTGGGCAAGGCTTGCACAGAGGGAGAGCGTGGCCCAGGGGGCACAGTGGTCTGGTGCTGCAGAGGGTGCTGTTGCTGCCATCAGAGGGAAGGGTGGGTGCCAGGAAATGGACCTGCAGGGGTGAGAGGGGCCTGGTGAAGTCCCCACCCAAGCAACCATATCGGAATCTGTAGGTGGTGGGGACCCATGGAAGCATTTCAAGCAGAAGAGAGAGATCTACAGGGAGAAGATGTGGAAGAAATGGGCTCAGATGCACAGGTACCTGCAGGGTTGGGCAGCTGAGGGGTGGAGGGAGTCACGCAGTGGCAGGAGGGACCAGGAAGACTGGGCTGTAACTGGTGCAGGAGGGAAGGTCCACAGCTATCGTGACTCTTGGTATCTCAGGGTATAAACGCTATGGGTGCTGGTGACCCTGCCCTGGTGAAGTCTGGCAGAGATGGGTGTGGGCAGCAGTTTAGCTCGGGCACTTGAGGTGGGGGAACCATTGGACATGGAGTGGGAAGCTGGAACAGCAGGAGGTGGGAGCAGGTGGCAATTACAGTCCTGGGTCCTTCTGGAGAGAGGGGGCCCATTGAGGCTGGTAGGGCAGGGAGGTCAAGGAAGCAACGCCCACCTGCTCAACAGGCCACACTCCTCAGTGCCACAGGAGCTCTCTGCTCCTTTCAGAGGACAGAAGATGGAAGCAGTTTCTGCTATTTCAAAATATTATTTGAAGGCAGGTGAGTGGTGGGGGCTGATATGGGGAGGGTGGAGGGTGATATCCCTGCCCCTCTGCACCCCATCTGACAGATGCAGATTGCAGGGATAGAGTGCTTGCTCCAGGCCACACGGGTACTGGGATGCATGGAGACACAGGTAGGTCCTGGTCACCTGATTCTTCCTCCTCTGACCCACTTCTCATGACACCGAGGGGCTCTTGCTGTTGATTTAGTTGAGTCCTAATTGTGTAGGGCTCCATTTGTTCTCTAAAGGGAAGTTTTAGGATGAGCTGTGGTGCTCATGGCCCACGAGAGGAACACCTTTGTGACCGAGTGAAAGCAGTTCACCCTCATGTTATTGAAGATTTAGAGTAGGGCATTGTTTTCCAAACTCCTTAAGCAGTGGAACTTTTGAACGAATTCAAACAAACAGCTAAATAAATAAACAGATGAGAACAGCGTGCCCTGCAGAGTGGGGGAGGCTGTATTTCTAGCTACCTGTGTCGTCCCAGCTCTTGGCCCCTGGTGGGGATCCCCAGGCCGACTCTGGTTGGCTGTCCCACCAGAGTAGGACGAGACCAAGCCTGTCAGTGCGGCAGTGGCTCACAAACGGTGCACTGGAGATTCTGCAGCACACACACGCGTGCACACACTCATGTACACACACACATGCATGCAAATGCACACACATGTAAGGCAGCCCAAGGCCCACAGTCCCTGGATAGCCAAGGTTACTGGGAATCAGCTTGCGTGAGATGACATGGAACGGCAGTGGCTGACCCTTCTTTCAAAAGTGTTCAGTCTTGTCCTACTCCTGTGGATAAGGCCAAAATGAGGTCCCAAATCACTCCCACGTGTTCCCCTCTTCCTGCCTGTGTCTGGAATTCCTAGGTCTGTAATCTCGGAGGCTTCCGGGACCAAGGCCCGAGCGTGGGGGCCCGACCTGTCTGGGTGCGGCTTTCTTCGGAGGCCAGCCTAGGGGGCCCAGGACAGATAGGGTTTCCTGAGAGTGATCACAGGGCAGGCAGGAGCAGGGTTCCCCACAGCCCTGTGCTTTGCGGTTACTTGAAAGGGGGCAGCAGAGCGGCCAGCAGTGTGTGGACACAGCGGAGAGAGCGCTGCTGCTGCGGCTGTGCCAGAAGAGGGCGGGTTCGAACACGGAGCAGCTGCGTGTTAGCAGAGCAACCTGAAGAAGGGAGACCTGCAGGGAGCGTTGGCGGGGCGCTGCTGCAGCTTCCTGTGGCTTGCAACCGGGCAGCCTGGCCTGCGTGGGATTCCCATAGTGCCATCTCCCTTGGAATCCATCGTGTTCCCCCACAGACTCCCAACCAGGCAGCAGATGATCTGAATCTTGCTGAGCACAGGACTTTGTGAGCCATTGCGCATGCCTCTGAACGACCGTCACTGCCGTTTTATTGAAAAATGCAAAATGACAAAGTCTAATGTGAAGTCACAACTTGGCCCAAAGTTCTGGGGTGAGGGGAGTGGCGTGTAGGTGACAGCCAAGCCCCTGTGCATGAGACTTTCATGCAGAATGAGAGGGTGGTGCCTGGAACCCACAGTGGCTGTGTAGCTCCTTAAAGGCCAGAACTCTGAGTGACCCAAGGTCCTGCAGGCACAAGTCAGAAGCTATGGCTCCGGGAAGCAGAAGTCTCAGAATGTCTCGTCCAGCACTAACTTCCCATGAAGAGGTAGAATTGAATCTCGTAACATCTATTTCTTCCATCATTAAAATAACACAGACAAAGTAGCAAATGTTGCTACAAGTGTCTTGTGTTACATCTGTGTAACAGAGTTAAATAAGCTACCCTAGAAACGGCGATTACACAGCGGGGCAGGCGCAGGAAACCAGGGAAAGCTGATGCGCTCTGAGTCCTTGGCAGTTTAGAGCAAAGCATTCTTTCTTGCTTTGAGCTTTGGTGAGAGCTGTAACCAGGATAGTGATCTGGGGTTGGGTCGGGGAGTCTGGGAGAGAGGTTCAGAAAATGGGGATCTGGAGTCCATAACTGATGACCCAAATCAGCGTAGGGACAGAGCTCAGGAGGGGGGCTGGCGGACAGATGCGTCCCTGGGCTTTGGTTGAGAGCCTCCTGCGGCCATCTATTGTTGGCGCCCAGGGAGCTTGAGAAAGCCTCTTCCTGCTACGAAAATGTGGCTGGGAAGGAAAGACCCTGCTTCTTTATTCCTTTATTCACTCAGCAGGCATTGGGGGTATGGAGCTGGGTCTGAGCCCCTGCTCTCAGGGAGCCCACCTTCTAGTGAGGTCAGGGAGGGACACAGTCAGCTAAGAAGCCAGTTGGTGTGCAGAAGGGAGCTTGGCCTCCAAGCCGAGGGAGGAGAGAGCCGCTCAGCACAGGCTGCTCCTTCAGCAAGAAGGAGCTCTGCACGGAGGAGAGGAGGAGAGCTCCACAGGCAAAGGCCCTGAGGGCAGCTGGGGCAGCCTGCGCCCACCATGCCCTTCCCCCTCTCCTGCTGCCTCCCAGTCCCTGCACCCTCACCCCACAGCCCTCCCTTATCTCCAGGCTCTGCCCGTGTCTGACACGTGTTTAAGAAATCTGCTTTCATTGAGGTGCAATTGGTGTACAAACCCTGCTCCCGTTTAACGTACACAATTTGATGAATTTGGACTTCGGGATGTGCCTCCTATCATTGACATGCCATCAGTTTTGAGAAATTTCTTTCATTTTCTCTCTCTCACTCTTTGGTGGTAAGAGAAGAGCATGAGGCTTGGTGAGCGTTTGGGGCACAAAGGAGACTTCGCCTCGCACAGGGCAGCTCAGCATTGGGGAGGGGGGACCCTGCAACCACACGACTTCATTCCAGAGCCTCCTGTAAAACCTTTGCAGCAGGACGCTGGAGTGGTGGTTCAGTGGTAGAGTGCTTGCCTGGCATGCGTGAGGACCTGGGTTCAAACCCCAGCACCATATACACAGCAAAGTGTCAAGTGTCGGAGAAACAAAGGCCAGATGAAAACGAAGTAAAATTGATTCTCTCTCTCTCTCTCTCTTGCTCTCTTAAAGAAAGATAACTTCTGCTGGGAGATGCAAACACAGCTGGTTCTTTTTTTTT